>SJYA01010684.1:0-11792 GCA_006410615.1 Neotragus moschatus
CAGTTCCCCTGGTTTCAGGAGTGGGTCTCTTAGATCTGAGCATGAAGCTGGTTTGAGAGGACAGTCTATCGTAGGAACAAGCAATCACTTTCTCCCTGTCTTCTTTCATCCTCTGAGAGCAGAGTGGGCACTGAGACCCCAGATGTTCATCTGGAGAGTGGAAGATGGGAGCATGGGGTGTGCAAGAAGAGGGATGGACACAGGGAGCTCTGTGTGCAGACTGACTCGTGTTCCAGCGTCTCTCTCTCCTTTTCTTCTTCTCAGTTTGCACTCCTGTCCCTGATCATTTCTTATCCTCATCAGGGAGGACTGGAAGGGGCAGGGTTCCAGCACAGCACAGGATATGACTTTATCCCTAGGCTAACCCTTCTGTTAGCTACTTAGCTAACTAACTAACTGCAGAGTTTACAGATCCTCAGGCACTGGGCTCTGGAGTTGAGCTCTGGTCCCTGGGTGCCACTGTGACAATAGATGGCACAATCGACAAATTGCAGCCACTAAAAATAAGCTCCAGTCACCTGGTCTCACTTCTTTAAGTGCATGGCTTCTGTGCTGGATCCAAAAACCTCAGTAATTAGCGTTAAAAGCCTCATTTGTGGGGAGAGGTGTGGTGGGAGTGCTACCCGTAGGCGGAAGGCACCCGGGAAAGAGAAGCTGGTTGAAATGACAACCCCGTGAAGGAAATGGAGCCTTGAAAGGAGGGGAGAGAAGAAAGAAAAAGCAAAGGGGTGAGCTTCACAGTGGTGGGGAAGAGGTGCTAAAAATAGCAACGCTCTAGGAGGAAGTGAGTAAGAAAACCAACAGGAGGAGGCAGGTGGCCCTTGCACGGGGTGGACTGTTTGGAATGAGTGCAGGAGGGAAAGTGACTTGCTTTGTAAGTGATGTTCCTATCACTGCATTATCCAAGCTATGAGGCCAAAGCCAACCTTACTGCCGCCTGCTCCCTCTCTCCACTGCTCACTGAGTCCTTTCCATTCTGCCTCCTAAATGCCTCTCCTCCTCACGGTGGCCACCGCATGCATCATCCTTCACCTGGATACATCAAGGGCCACCGGGTGTCCTACCCTCTGATTTCTCCTGTTCCTTCATCTGTTTCCTCTACTGAACTGACGGAACTGCTCTGCCACTTCCCTGCTAAGAAAAACATGCTGAGAATCTCCCAACCACCCACAAAACCAAAACTCCAGGCGTTTCAGACTGTTTCGA
Organism: Neotragus moschatus; assembly: GCA_006410615.1. Taxonomy (NCBI): domain Eukaryota; kingdom Metazoa; phylum Chordata; class Mammalia; order Artiodactyla; family Bovidae; genus Neotragus; species Neotragus moschatus. The sequence continues at coordinate 1,207 of SJYA01010684.1, forward strand.
ATGTAGTCCCAAATGACCAGTCCAGTCTTATCTCCCTTCAGTTCCCACTACACACTGCTCCCAGGTCATGCAGTGGTGGGCCAGGAGGGGAATATGGTTCTCGGGTATGTTCTACTTGATACTTGAACGTTTCAAAAGCTAAAAATGTCACATGCAAATCTTGTTAGGTTTTGTTGTTGTTTTGCTTTCCTTGAAAAATTGGAAGACTCAGCAACACCGAGCCCGCATTCCACCATGAAACACTGGAAGACTCAGCAACACCGAGCCCACATTCCACCATGGTGGCACTCTTTAGTTGGCCCCAGTCCCGATCACTCTCTAATGAATTCAGCTTCACTTATCGCCATAACCTTTTGGACCCTGGCAACAATGAATTTTGAGACCTCCCAGCTCTCTACTAATTTCAGCAAAATATTATGGATTGGCAATCTGGCACCAAACTCTGACCAAGCCTGAGGATACCTGGATGAACTCTGCCCTGCGCTGGTTGGCACGGGAGGTCCTGGGGCACTGGGATGGGGAAAACAGCACCTGGCCCTGTAGGCTGCAACCGGACACTGTGAAAGTCCTCTCTCTAGGGTACAGTCTTTGCCTTTCCACCTAGTAAAGCAACTTTCCCGAATGAAGCTTTCCTGGCACCCTCCTGTTAAGATTAATTCCAGGAACCAGGGCCTTCTCTATGGCCTCGTGGTCATGCTCAATCCCACCTAAGACCTCAGCTCTGCTTTGTGTTTCGTTCTGTTCTAAATATGCCAAGATTCGGGCTTATGTCGCATCCACTTGCTTCCTTTACTCAACGTTCACGCATCCTCAAGACTCGTTCCTCACACATAACAGGTGCTCAATAAAGTTTTTAATGAGACCAATTCAGAAACAACTAAGAATTCTCAAAGTAATTTTTTACTAGAAGACAGAAAAAAAAAGTTGAGATTCCCAATTTGTATGTCTTTTCGTAGAGAACTTGCATTAGAGAGAGATCATAGAATTAGAAGTACAGTAAAACCTTTTTGATTTAAAATAGAGTGTGGAGGAGTGGATATTAATCGTGTGTGTGTGTGTGTGTGTGTGTGTGTATGTGTGTAAAAGACTAAAGTTTGAAACTATTTTAAGAGAACAAATTACCCTTTAGTTTTAGATGTTGAAAGCATGTTGGTGTGTTTCTGTTTCTGTGAACGTACCTTGTATTTCAGCTTTGTGGTAAAATTAAGTGTGCTTTGTTTCTTAAGCCTGCTCAATTTGTCCTTCATGTGCTTCTTGCCACAAGAAGGAGCCAAGTCAACTGTTTATCCATGGTTCAGGTAAATGCCCTCTCCAACATACCTTTTGGACCAGGTCTCTGCTTTCCCAAAAGACAACTTCTTATCCAATAATCCTTATAAGATCCAGGAGGAAAGGACCATTTCTCATCCATTCTCTGCCCAGCAGTGCTTTGTTAACTGAGTGAATTCATAAGAACATGAGAATATATATGAGTACAAATATGGTACCCACTTTGATTTAACCATCAGAGATGTGAAGTTTTCACTCAACAGAAGGGCTCAGAAATCACGGCGATTTCCAAAACTGAGGTAGACCAGGAGGGGAGATGTTTTTGGCCTGGGTATGTGTGTTGAGGGTGAGGTTGGGTGTTGCAACCCTAGCACCATGTGGAAAGGAGTACAGAAAATGTTCTTGTGTATGTTTTTCAATATTACTAGCCTGGGGAATGGAGAAGGCAATGGCACCCTACTCCAGTACTCTTGCCCAGAAAATCCCATGGACGGAGGAGCCTGGAAGGCTGCAGTCTATGGGGTTGCTGAGGGTCGGACACAACTGAAAGACTCCACTTTCAGTTTTCACTTTCATGCATTGGAGAAGGAAATGGCAACCCACTCCAGTGTTCTTGCCTGGAGAACCCCAGGGACGGGGGAGCCTGGTGGGCTGCTGTCTCTGGGGTCACACAGAGTCAGACACGACTGAAGTGACTTAGCAGCAGCCTGGGGAATATTGATCTTAGAGTAAAATTTCATGTGACAAAATCTTTTTTATTCCCTGTTCAATTTGTTGATTAGTTAGTGACATGTAACTGCAGGAGTCTGGATGCATTTTATTATATGATTGTCTAGGATTATTTAATACTCCTAAGAAAAGATCCATAGAATTCTAATTAAAATTGCTATGAAAAAATCTTTATGATAACCTTAGGAAGAAAATTTAAATTACACACAATCCGTTGCTCTGTCAAATAAGATGGTTTCATTTCTCTAGTTTTCCTTTAGTCTTTGTACATTGCTGTTATTTAGGTGCCTAGTTGTGTCTGACTCTTGTGCAGACCCATGGACTGCAGTTGCCTACCAGTCTCTTCTGTCCATGGGGTTTCCCAGGCAAGAATACTGGAGGGGATTGCCATCTCCTTCTCCAGGGGATTTTCCTGACCCAGGGATCAAACCCGTGTCGTGCACTGGCAGACAGACTCTTCACCACTCAGCTCTTCACAGACTCTTCACCGCCAGGAAAGCTCAATCTTTGTACATATGCAGACATAACTATGCGTATCCCACTAGAACTTTCTATGATATAGTCGTCTTCAACATCGTTACATACATATTTTATTATTTGATAGTTTTAATAATTATCCCATAGAATATATTTCAATAAATTGATGTGAGTCCTTTAACCTATTTCCTATAGCTAGACATTTAAAAATAAAAGCTTCAGAAATTTTCCTATTATTAAATAATAACTTTTTTCTGCACGAACAGTTTTAAGCTGTGGTTATTTATGTTATTGATAGCTTATGGTGAATGATGTCAGATTCGTGATCTCCAAAGAAGATTTAACTTCGGGATCAGCAACCAGGCTTGATCACTCAGGAGCTTTTGTGTAGCAGAGTTTTCTTAAAGTATGAAAGGGACAGAGAAAGTTTGTGACATAGACATCAGAAGGGGGTGGACAATGCCCCACTTGCTAGCCTTTAGCAGGGAATTATATGCTTTTAAAATTAGTTATTACAACAAATCAAAAGAATAGCTCAAGGTTGTAAAAATTTTACCAGACCCACTCCCATAATTTACATTTTAGGATAACAGGATTAGAATATAATAATGGAAAGATTTTACCAGATCCACTCCCATAATATACATTCTAAGGTATCAGGATTAGTCAGAAGGTTTTCAGGAAGGAGAAACTGTCCTCAAGCAGGATACTTTGTTGTTCTATAATCCTTAGTACAGAGTTTACACTGAGTTGTGTTATGTGACTAAGACTAAGGAATGTAGAGAAAAAGGAAAGAAATGGTTGTCCTTTCCTCCTTGAGAATTCCAGACCATTGTCTCCTCCTCCGGGACTCTGGACTTCTTACCAACCTGCCTAGGAATTGACTCTCTCACTATGATGGCAAAAAATGTTCTCCAAATTAAACATTCAAGCTGATATGCTTGCATTCATTTCCTCAGTTCAGTTCAGTCGCTCAGTTGGGTCCGACTCTTTGTGACCCTATGGACTGCAGCATGCCAGGCTTCCCTGTCCATCACCAACTCTCGGAGCTTACTTAAACTCTTGTCCAGTGAGTCGGTGATGCCATCCAACCATCTCATCCTCTGTTGTCCCCTTTTCCTCCTGCCTTCAATCTTTCCCAGCATCAGGGTGTTTTCCAAGGAGTCAGTTCTTCCCATCAGGTGGCCAAAGTATTGGAGTTTTAGCTTCAGCATCAGTCCTTCCAATGAACACTGGAAACATTCATTTCCTAGGAGTATTATAACAAAGTACTATAAATTTGGCGGCGTAAATGACAGAAATTTATTCTCTCACATTTCTAGAGACTAGAAGTCTGAGATCAAGGTGTCAACAGGGCCATGTTCCCACTAAAGACTAGGGAAGAATCCCCTCTTGCCTCTTCCAGCTTTTGGTGGCTCCCAGCACTTCCTGGTATTCCTTGGCATGTAGCTGCATCAATATAACTTCTGCTTTCATTTTCACATGACCTTCCCCTCTGTGTCTCTGTGTGCCTTCCTTTCTTGTAACGATACCAGTTACCAGATTTGGGGGCCACCACCTAGGATGACTTCATCTCACAATCCTTAATTAATCACATTTACAAAGATCCTGCGACTTCCCAGGTGGTGCAGTGGTGAAGAATCTGCCTGCCAGTGCAGGAGACACAAGAGACCTGGGTTCAGTCCTCGGGTTGGAAAGATCCTCTGGAGTAGGAAATGGCAACCCACTCCAGTCTTCTTGCCTGGAAAATTCCATTGACAAAGAAGCTTGGAAGGCTAAAGTCTGTGGGGTCACAAAGAATTGGACATGACCCAGCACACACACACACAAAGATCTTACTTACAAATAAGTTCCCCTTCCCAGGTACCAGAGGTTAAGACTTGCACATAGGTTTTTGGAGGATATTGTTAAAGTTGTTACCAAGTCCAAGTTCAGGCTGCTCACAGCACAACCGGCCAATAACCACGAGGTAAGGCATTGAGGCAAGGAAGAGCGACTTTATTCAGAAAACTCGATGTCTGAGAAGATGGAAGGCTATAATCCCAGAGTACCATTTTATTAGGGTCTGGATACCTTTCTCTTTTATAGAAAAGAGAGAAGGAGCTGAAGGAAAAAAGTGAAAAGGCCGTCAGTTTTACAAATAAGCCATGGTCTGGCCCGCCTTGAGAAGGGAACCTGTTAATTTTTTCCTGAAGCGATTCACGGTGGGCAGGGTCAGGGTGTTTCCCTGTGGTCAGAAGAAAGGCAGTTTGGTTAAACATTCAGACAGAGATACAGGGTCCCTCCCACCCCGCAAGCAGGTAACGACATACACTTGTAGCCATAGACAGCATCTTTCTAGTGATTATAGTAACAAAGGAATGGGAAGCAAAAGTTGAAGAAGAGATCCAGAATGAAGACAGATTCTGTTCTTCCCACTACAATGTCGCTTCAGTACTTGACTCCAAAATATTTTGAGGTCCCTGGTATTGTATGTAGGAACCCAAGAGTTCAACCATCATTCTTCCCAAAAGACAGGCACAAGGGGCAGAAAGCAAGGGGATCATAAAATGCAGGCTTCCTACTTCTGAGAAGGGCACTATGAGAAAGCTGGGCTGCAGTGAGACTCCTAAGGCTAGACTCTTGCCATCCCCTGAAGCCGTAAGCAGGAAGTTGCAAGGAAGACAGAAGATGACTGCTCTGCCCCCCAGTTCTAACCCCACCTACCCTCAGTCTCCTGGAAGAAAGGGATGGAAGACGAAGATGCCGGAGAGCAAGCTATGGTCCTTGCTCACCCCGTTCCGTGGAGCAGGGCAGCTGAGGATCACCGAGAGGGGTAGTGGGACCCAGAAAGACACTTCATGGATGCTTACTCTCTCTGCCCCATGGTAAGATCCAGGAAATGTCTTACATTATAATTACAGAGATGAGCTTCTTCTCCAGCTCAGGGTATGGATGGCCCTGGGAAGGCGTGGCAACACAGGCAGGTAGATAGGTAGATAAGTAACAGGAATGAGCTTAGATGGCCCCTATGCATGTGTGTATTATTTCAAGAGCATAAAACAATATTCTTCCATGTGCAAACTCCCATGAATCTAGTCTATATAGTTTACACTTTTAATCACTATGGAAATGGTTATCAATTAATAAAAGGAGAAAAAACACGATCACTTCAATAAATACCAGGAACATAAATAATGAAGTCCAACACTCATTCCTGACTTGAAAAAGGAAAATAAAATATAAAACAAGCCTTAGGGAAGTCGGTAGAGAATGAAACTTTTGCCATCTGATAACAGGCTGCTGTCAGAAATCCCCACCTTGCCAAAAATCATACTTAATATTGAAACATTAGAAACAGTCTTAGTTAACACAGGACAACTACAGAGATGTCTACCCAGATCAATAGTGTTTCGTATGAAAAGCATAAATATTGGGAAGGAAAACATCATAATAAGTTGCAGACAATTTGCTGGCTATTAAAAATTCAAGTGAATCAACTGCAAAGACTAAGAGCTCAATAACAGAATTGGTAATTTTGTCAAGTTCAGCCATTAAAGAAATATTTAATGAATACCTGCTATATGCCAGGCATGTTGAGAAGGCAACGGCACCCCACTGCAGTACTCTTGCCCGGAAAATTCCATGAACGGAGGAGCCTGGAAGGCTGCAGTCTGTGGGGTCGCTGAAGGTCCGACACGACTGAGCCACTTCACTTTCACTTTTCACTTTCCTGCATTGGAGAAGGAAATGGCAACCCACTCCAGTGTTCTTGCCTGGAGAATCCTAGGGATGGGGGAGCCTGCTGGCCTGCCATCTATGGGGTCCCACAGAGTCGGACACGACTGAAGTGACTTAGCAGCAGCAGCAGCAGCCAGGCATGTGTCTTAGAATTCAGGACATGGCAGTGAGTATAATAAAGTTTTTCCTTCTGTGGTGCTTACATTCTCACTGCATAAATTTAACATAAAAAAAAAAAGCTGAGCATTAATCAATTAAAAACAGAAATGGTAAAAACGCATCCAGTTTATAATACTGAGAAATGGAATATTTCCTGCCATGTCAGTAAACAAGGGCATCATAGTTAGTTCAGTGGTTCAGTCGTGTCCAACTCTTTTCCACCCCGTGGACTGCAGCACGCCAGGCCTCCCTGTCCATCACCAACTCCGGGAGCCTACTCAAACTCATGTCCATCAAGTCGGTGATGCCATCCAACCATCTCATCCTCTGTGGTCCCCTTCTCCTCCCGCCTTCAATCTTTCCCAGCATCAGGGTCTTTTCCAGTGGGTCAGTTCTTCCCATCAGGTGGCCAAAGTATTGGAGTTTCAGCTTCAGCATCAGTTCTTCCAATGAACATTCAGGACTGATTTCCTTTAGGATGGACTTGTTGGATCTCCTTGCAGTCTAAGGGACTCTCAAGAGTCTTCTCCAACACCACAGTTCCAGGGCATCGATTCTTCAGTGCTCAGCTTTCCTTATGGTCCAACTCAGTCACCTGCAATTGTGACCACCACAGATGGTAAGATGGTGAGCCCTGGGGAAGCACAGGATGTGAAAATAGGATACTGTCCCCAAATAGGTGACATGCATATCAAAGGAACAATTTCGACTCTTTCACCTTCCCATACTTAGAAAAGTGCTAAGTTCCATAACTTGGGATATCTGGTTGTCTTTAACAATAATCTTTTGATGTTCAGATGACCTGCCCTTTGTTGCAAAACTTCTCTGTAATCTGGGTCCTCCCCTCATCTGCTCAGAGGAGTTCTCTCACGGTTACGTGAGATGCTGTCTGTGGGGCTTGAAGCTCTAAAAATTTCCACTGAATAAAATATAACCCTTAACTTTTAGGTTGTGATTTAAGTCCACAATACCAAAAAGAAACCTAAAATCTTCAGAAATTAATCTAGTGGGAAAAGTACAAGCTCTATAAAAAGAATACTTTAAATATCATTGTACTAATAGCATTAAATAAACAGCATCATAAATTAATTCTTGCAACAATGCGATGATGAGGGTACTTTTATTATTCTTCCCTGCTTTACAATTGAGGCTACAGGAAAGTGCCTGAGACCACGGTCAAGATCTTATCTAGTTGATGTCAGGACTGATGCCAGCAGCCCTCTACCAGACCACTTGCTCACCTCTTGGAAGCTCTNATTAAATAAACAGCGTCATAAATTAATTCTTGCAACAATGCGATGATGAGGGTACTTTTATTATTCTTCCCTGCTTTACAATTGAGGCTACAGGAAAGTGCCTGAGACCACGGTCAAGATCTTATCTAGTTGATGTCAGGACTGATGCCAGCAGCCCTCTACCAGACCACTTGCTCACCTCTTGGAAGCTCTCCTTCAACCTTCATCTCCCTGCCTGCAGGCAAAATGGTAACGTTCACACCTCTCTCCCGTCCTTGTTAATGAATGAAATTCTGTGTTGAAAGCACTTAACTTGGGACATAAAGCAGATGCTTGATAAATGCTAGTTCCTTCATTCTAACCGGGAGAGGAACTGAGCTCCCTGAGTCTGTATCAACATATTCTATGGCATAATGATAGGGGGAGAGAAGTATTTCCATCATGATCAGTCAATACCATGAAGAGTAACTTCAGCAAGCGCGGAGGAGAGAGGTGGGTTTTTAAACAGAATTTCTATTACACTGACTTGCTTAATGATTCACTGAGCTGTTTGATTTGAGAGACAGCGAATCTGAGGGATGTAAAATGCCAATCTTTCTGAGCAGCAATTATTTGTGATTAAATTGCAGTACCTTTTGGAGGAAGAAACCACTTTGCATCTGGAGTGAGGTGACTCATGGAAAAGATCTTCTCCCAGAGAGCAGGTGAAAGGCTGCCGAGGCAGCTTAAGAGGCAGAAGTACTCATGTGGACGTATAGAGAAGCCCCTACTCCAGAATGCTCCCAGGAGCTGTGTGGTCTCGTTTAACGCAGTTCAGTTCAGCTGCTCAGTTGGGTCTGACTCTTTGTGACCCCGTGGACTGTAGCACACCAGGCTTCCCTGTCTATCACCAGCTCCTGGAGCTTACTCAAACTGATGCCCATTGAGTCGGTGATGCCATCCAACCATCTCATCCTCTGTTGTCCCCTTCTCCTTCCGCCTTCATTCTTTCCTAGCATCAGGGTCTTTTCCAGTGAGTCAGTTCTTCCCAGCAGGTGGCCAAAGACTCTTCCCATCAAGAGTCTTCTCCAACACCGCAGTTCAAAAGCATCAGTTCTTCAGCACTCAGCTTTCTTTCTAGTCCAACTCTCACATCTACACATGACTACTGGGAAAGCCATAACTTTGACTAGATGGACTTTTCTTGGCAAAGTAATATCTCTGCTTTTTAATATGCTGTCTGGGTTGGTCATAAATTTTCTTCCAAGAAGTAAGTGTCTTTTAATGTCACGGCTGCAGTCACCATCTGCAGTGATTTTGGAGCCCCCCAAAATAAAGTCTGTCACTGTTCCCATTGCTTCTCCATCTATTTGCCATGAAGTGATGGGACCAGATGCCATGATCTTAGTTTTCTGAATGCTGAGTTTTAAGCCAACTTTTTTACTCTCCTCTTTCACTTTCATCAAGAGGCTCTTTGGTTCTTCTTCACTTTCTGCCATAAGAGTGATGTCATCTGCATATCTGAGGTTATTGATATTTCTCCCAACAATCTTGATTCTAGCTTGTGCTTCATCCAGCCCAGCATTTCTCATGATGTACTTTGCATATAAGTTAAATAAGCAGGGTGATAAAATACTTCAGTGATTAGTGTACATTAAATAAATTAGCAGAATGCAGAAAAGGGAAAAAGTCCCAGTCCCAAACCCTAATGGAAGAATGGCTAGCATTTTCATCTATTTCCTTGTGATTTTTTTCTATCTGCATTTGTTTCTTTTCTTGTTTGCATAATTGTAATTTCCCATTTTGTATCTGGTCTGAGTCGAAAAAGCACAGGATTAGAAAAAAGCTTAAACCTCATGACTTGCCAGCTGAGGGACTTTGGAAGCAGTCATCTTTAAACTTTAGTTTTCTCATCTATCTAGTGGGATAATAACACCCATCCCAGAGAGTTTTGTCAGTATTGATTACATAACACAGGTTAATTGCTGACACATGGTAGACACCCAATAAATGACCCATTAAGGGCTTCCCTGGTGGCTCAGACAGTAAAGAATCTGCCTGCACCCAAGTTCCATCTCTGGGTCGGGAAGATCTCCTGGAGACCGTCATGGCAACCCACTCCAGTATTCTTGCCTGGAGAATCCCATTAACAGAGGAGCCTGGAGAACTATAGTTCATGGAGCCTCAAAGGGTCGGACACGACTGAGAGATTAACACTTTTTCCATGCTCCTGGGAATCAGGGAAACTTCTTTAGTTACAAAAAATGAGCTGGCCCACCAGGCTTTAGAAAGTGCAGACATGGTCTCACTCCAGAGATTTTCACAACCCCTCACTAGAATAAGACTAGAATAGGGGTCTAAACCAGATGTAGCCTCATCTTGCTTCCACCTCTTAAAGACCTCATTCCAATGTTCCAATTCCAGCATGATAAAATATGACTGGACAGCTCAATATGGAATTTGGTCATGGGGTCACTTGGGCACGGTTGGACAGCGATTTGCAGGATAGCTGGAGATACGAAGTATGTAGTTAACCCTTGGGAAAATTCCTAGCAACTTTCTAGCTTTCAAAGTAGTTGAGTTCTTAATAGTGTGACCAAATTCTGATAAATGCAGAGCTGTTGTTTTTGTTTTTTTCACTATATATCTCCAAATTGTCCAACAACAGCTGGATGTGTTATAGTTCAACTCGATTCTGACACCATCTACCTGGAGATAACATCAGAATCCATAGGTGAAGAGCTCAGCCCTACAGGAATGCACTTCATTCCCCCGCCCACACCAGCTCGTGCATACACAAGTAAGACGTCACTGCGAAGTCCTGGCTGTCGCCTGTGCTTCTGATTTACCTTGCTATAGATCAGAGGTTCTCATGAACCCCTAATAAGTTGGGTTCAGTTAATTTCCTAGAGTGGCTCACAGAGCTCAGAGAAACATTTTACTGAGTAGATTACTTTAAAAAAAAAAATAAATAAAAGGATGTAAGTCAGGAACAGCCAGCTGAAAGAGATGCCTGTG
>SJYA01010685.1:0-13443 GCA_006410615.1 Neotragus moschatus
TCTGGGCCGCCTGCGCTTAGTGAGCCGGCGGCTCGCAGCCGCCTGCGCTTAGTCGGGATTACAGGATTATATAGAAGATTTATTGTGAATTTCTTGAGGAATCGCTGCAGTATTTTCCGTAGTGCCTGTACCAGTTTATTTTGCCACAAAATGTACAAGGGATCCCTTTTCTCCATATCCTCATCACAATTTTTATCTTTTTGATGACAGACATCTTAACAGGTATGAAGTGATAGCTCAGTGTGGTTTTGATTTGCTTTTCCCCAGTGATTAGTGATGCTGAACATCTTTTCATTTACCTGTTGGCCATTTGTACATTGTCTTTGAAAAAATAGCTGTGAAAAGAAGAGAAGTGAAAGGCAAAGGAGAAAAGGAAAGATACACCCATTTGAAATCAGAGTTCCAAAGAAGAGCAAGGAGAGATAAGAAAGCCTTCCTCAGTGATCAGTGCAAAGCAGTAGAGGAAAACAAAAGAATAGGAAAGACTAGAGATCTCTTCAAGAAAATTAGAGATACCAAGGGAAAATTTCATGCAAAGATGGGCATGATAAAGGACAGAAATGGTATGGATCTAACAAGCAGAATACCTTAAGAAGAGGTGGCAAGTATACACAGAAGACCTATGCAAAAAAGATCTTCTCAACCCAGATAATCACAACGGTGTGATCACTCACCTAGAGCCAGACATCATTGAAAGTGGGGTCAAGTGGGCCTTAGGAAGCATCACTAGGAACAAAGTTAGTGGAGGTGATGGAAAATTCCAATTGAACTATTCCAAATCCTAAAAGATAATGCTGTGAAAGTGCTGCACTCAATATGCCAGCTAATTTGGAAAACTCAGCAGTGGCCCCAGGATTGGAAAAGATCAGTTTTCTTTCCAATCCCAAAGAAAGGCAATGCCAAAGAATGCTCAAACTACTGCACAATTGCACTCATCTCACACACTAGTAAAGTAATGCTCAAAATTCTCCAAGCCAGGCTTCAGCAATATGTGAATCATGAACTTCCTGATGTTCAAGCTGGTTTTAGATAAGGCAGAGGAACCAGAGATCAAATTGCCAACATCTGCTGGATCATGGAAAAAGCAAAGGAGTTCCAGAAAAACATCTATTTCTGCTTTACTAGACTGTGTGGATTACCACAAACTGTGGAAAATTCTGAAAGGGGTGGGAATAACAGATCGCCTCACCTGCCTCTTGAGAAATCTGTTCTGCAGATCAAGAAGCAACAGTTAGAACTAGACATGGAACAACAGACTGGTTCCAAATTGGGAAAGGAGTACGTCAAGGCAGTATATTGTCACTTTGCTTATTTAACTTACATGCAGAGTACCTCATGAGAAATACTGGGCTGGATGAAACACAAGCTGGAATCAAGATTGCCGGGAGAACCTCAGATATGCAGATGACACCACTCTTACGGCAGAGAGTGAAGAAGAACTAGAGTCTCCTGATGAAAGTGAAAGAGGAGAGTGAAAAAGTTCGGTTAAAACTCAGCATTCAAAAAACTAAAATCATGGTATCTGGTCCCATCACTTCCTGGTGAATAGATGGGGAAACAGTGACAGACATTATTTTTTTGGGCTCCAAAATCACTGCAGATGGTGATTGGAGCCATGAAATTAGAAGATGCTTGATCTTGGAAGAAAAGCTATGACCAACCTAGACAGCATATTAAAAAGCAGAGACATCACTTTGCCAACAAAGGTCCTTCTAGTCAAGGCTATGGTTTTTCCAGTAGTCATGTATGGATGTGAGAGTTGGACCATAAAGAAAGCTGAGTGCTGGAGAACTGATGCTTTTGAACTGTGGTGTTGGCGAGGATTCCAAGAGTCCCTTGGACTGCAGGGAGATCCAACCAGTCTATCCTAAAGGAAATCAGTCCTGAATATTCATTGGAAGGACAGATGTTGAAGCTAAAACTCCAATACTTTGGCCACCTGACACGAAGAACTGACTCATTGGAAAAGACTCTGATGCTGGGAAAAATTGAAGGTGGGAGAAGAAGGGGACAACAGAGGAAGAGATAGTTGGATAACATCACCAACTCAATGGACATGAGTTTGAGTAACTCTGCAAGTTGGTGATGGACAGGGAGGCCTGGAACGCTGCAGTCCGTGGGGTCTCAAAGAGTCAGACATGACTGAGCGACTGAACTGAACTGAGGTCCTTTGCCCATTTAAAAAATGGGTTGTTTGGTTATTTATTTATTTATTTTTTTGCTATTGAATTGTGTTTCTTGATATTTTGGATATGAAGCATTTGTTGTATTTGTGATTTGCAGTATTTTCTTCTGTTCCATAGATTGCCTTTTTATTTTGCTGATGGTTTCCTTTGCTGTACCGAACTTTTTAGTTTGATATAATCCCACTGTTTATTTTTGCTTTGGGGGTCAAATCCAAAAATTCATTGCCAGTAACAATGTCAGAGAGCTCTTCCTTATGTTTTCTTCTAGAAGATTTATAGTTTCAGGTCTTTGCTCAAATCTTTAATCAGTTTTGAGTTGATTTTTGTATATGGTGTATTAGAGGCATCTAGTTTTATTCTTCTGCATGTGGATACCTTGTATGCATGGATTTATCTCTGGAATCTCTTCCATTCTGTTGATTTATACATCTGTTTTGCATAAAAACAGTTATGCCAGTACCATTGTTGTTGTTGTTCAGCAGCTCAGTCGTGTCTGACTCTTTGATACCTTATGGACTGCAACACGCCAGGATTTCCTATCCNACACGAAGAACTGACTCATTGGAAAAGACTCTGATGCTGGGAAAAATTGAAGGTGGGACAAGAAGGGGACAACAGAGGAAGAGATAGTTGGATAACATCACCAACTCAATGGACATGAGTTTGAGTAACTCTGCAAGTTGGTGATGGACAGGGAGGCCTGGAACGCTGCAGTCCGTGGGGTCTCAAAGAGTCAGACATGACTGAGCGACTGAACTGAACTGAGGTCCTTTGCCCATTTAAAAAATGGGTTGTTTGGTTATTTATTTATTTATTTTTTTGCTATTGAATTGTGTTTCTTGATATTTTGGATATGAAGCATTTGTTGTATTTGTGATTTGCAGTATTTTCTTCTGTTCCATAGATTGCCTTTTTATTTTGCTGATGGTTTCCTTTGCTGTACCGAACTTTTTAGTTTGATATAATCCCACTGTTTATTTTTGCTTTTGGGGTCAAATCCAAAAATTCATTGCCAGTAACAATGTCAGAGAGCTCTTCCTTATGTTTTCTTCTAGAAGATTTATAGTTTCAGGTCTTTGCTCAAATCTTTAATCAGTTTTGAGTTGATTTTTGTATATGGTGTATTAGAGGCATCTAGTTTTATTCTTCTGCATGTGGATACCTTGTATGCATGGATTTATCTCTGGAATCTCTTCCATTCTGTTGATTTATACATCTGTTTTGCATAAAAACAGTTATGCCAGTACCATTGTTGTTGTTGTTCAGCAGCTCAGTCGTGTCTGACTCTTTGATACCTTATGGACTGCAACACGCCAGGATTTCCTATCCCTCACCATCTGCTGGAGCTTGCTGAAACTCATGTCCATTGAGTCGGTGATGACATCCAACTATCTCATCCTTTGTCGTCCACTTCTCCTCCTGCCTTCAATCTTTCCCAGCATCAGGGTCTTTTCCAGTGCGCTGGCTCTTCAAGTCCGGTATTCAAAGTATTGGAGCTTCAGCCCCAGCATCAGTCCTTTCAATGAATATTCAGGATTGATTTCCTTTAGAATTGACTGGTTGGATCTCCTTGCAGTCCAAGGGACTCTTAAGAGTCTTCTCCAACACTACAGTTCAAAAGCATCAATTCTTTGGCACTCAGCCTTCTTTATGGTCCAACTCTCACATCCATACATGACTACTGGAAAAACCATGAAGTGAAATGAAGCCGCTCAGTAGTGTCTGATTCTTTGCGATCCCATGGACTATAACCTAACAGGCTCCTCCGTTCATGGGATTTTCCTGGCAAGAATACTGGAGTGGGTTACCACTTCCTTCTCCAGGAGATCTTCCCAACCCAGGGATTGAACCTGGGTCTCCTGCGTTGTAGGCAGANAAGTGAAGTGAAGCCGCTCAGTAGTGTCTGATTCTTTGCGATCCCATGGACTATAACCTAACAGGCTCCTCCGTTCATGGGATTTTCCTGGCAAGAATACTGGAGTGGGTTACCACTTCCTTCTCCAGGAGATCTTCCCAACCCAGGGATTGAACCTGGGTCTCCTGCGTTGTAGGCAGATGCTTTACCATCTGAGCCATCAGGAAAGTCCAAATTCAATAAAGTTATAGAATATAAGATCAATCCACAAAACCCACAGAGCATGGAGGGACTCAAAAGCTATGGAAAAACCATAGCTTTGACCATATGGACCTTTGTCAGCAAAGTGATGTCTCTGCTTTAAATGTAGTTACTATAGCTTTGTAGTACACTTTGAAATCAGAAAATGTGATACCGCTAGCTTTCTTTTTTCTCTCTCAAGATTACTTTGGCTATTTGGGTTTNACCCACAGAGCATGGAGGGACTCAAAAGCTATGGAAAAACCATAGCTTTGACCATATGGACCTTTGTCAGCAAAGTGATGTCTCTGCTTTAAATGTAGTTACTATAGCTTTGTAGTACACTTTGAAATCAGAAAATGTGATACCGCTAGCTTTCTTTTTTCTCTCTCAAGATTACTTTGGCTATTTGGGTTTTTTTGTGTTTCCAATGGATTTTAGGATTCTTCTATTTCTATGAAAAATTCCATTGGAATTTTGATAGGGATTGTGTTCAACCTATAGATAACAGTATTAAGAACATTTTAGCAATATTAATTCCTGTAATCTGAACATGGGGTATCTTTCCATTTCTTTGTGTAGTCTTCAGTTTCATTCATTAAAGTTTTATAGTTTTCAGTGTGTAGATCTTTTACTTGGTTAAAAATATTCCTAAATATTTCATTCTTTTGATGTTATCACAAAAGGCATTAGTTTATTTCTTTTTCCAATGTTGTTAGTGTATAGAAATGCTTCTGATTCCCCCCACGCCCTGTGGATTTTGTGGATTGATTTTATATTCTGTAACTTTACTGAATTTGGGCTTCCCTGGTGGCTCAGATGGTAAAGAATATGCCTGCAATGCCAGAGACCTAGGTTTGACCTCTGGGTTGGGAAGACCCCTAGAGAAGGAAATGGCAACCCACTCCAATATTCTTGCCTGCGAAATTTCATGAACAGAAGAGCCTGGCAGGCTACTGTCCATGGGGTTGCAATCATTACTTAGTAATTAGTCCTGACAATTGTTTGGTGGCGTCTTCAGGTTTTCTGTGTAATATGTCATCTGCAAATACAGACAGTTTTACTTACTTCTTTCTGATTTGGATGCCTTTTATTTATTTATTTCTCTCCTCATTGCTCTGGCTAGGACTTCCAGTATTATATTGAGTAAAAGTGGCAAGAACAGGCATCCTTGCCTTGTTCCTAGAGCTGTGAAACTGGAGGCACTAAGTGTATAGGTCCAAACCCCTCACTCCTCAGGGAGAAGTTGGGAGTTCCCTCCTGATAATACGGTATGGTGCTGGGGTGAGGTTTATGGTGAGAGTGTGACTCAGTCTTTCCCACCCATTTCTATATGGATATTCTATCATTTGCCCAATGTATAGTTGTCATTTAGTCTCTTTCTGGATTTCTTTCAGAGAGAATTACTCCAAGTACAGCCATATATTCATGTGTCTGTGGGAGGAGGGAAATTTAGGAGCCTCCTGTGTTACCATCTTGGTTCAGAGTTTCTCTTACATTAATTTATTGTTCAATGTGATAAATAAACAATGTAGTCATGTACAGAATGAAGGGCAGCACATTGGAGAGATTGACTAATTCCAGGAAAGACTTTAGGGAGAAGATGAATCTGAGCTTAAGTTTAAAGAAATAAAACATTTTTCCGCAGGATGAGCAGGGAGCACACAGAAATTCTAGGCAGAGGAAGCAGTCTATACAAATGCACAGAGACATGAGAGAGTGGCATGGTAGGAGGCAGGAGTCATGTCAGAAGTGGCCTTACATGTCCTGGGAAGAGCTTGGATTTGATATGTTTGAAAATGGGGAGCAACTGAAGACTTCAAGGAAAGGGAGACGTGATTCTCTTTGTTTATTTAGAAGGATGGATTGACAGTAGACAAGGCTAGAGGCTCAGGAGCAGCGGTGCAGATGTCTAAGCAAGAGACAGTGAGTACGGGCATTAATCAGTTGGCATGGAGGGCAAATTCAAATTTTAAAATATATAGGAGAGAAACGATAGAAATTGGTATTGTTGGTATTGGAGATGAGGAAGGCAAAGGAGTCGAGGATTACTTTCTGCTTCTGACTTGGGAAACTTGGTGACTTTTGTGGTCACATACATAGTGGCACTGGAGAGGTGAGGATCTTACATGAGGATTCCAGGTGATAAAGACCTCAAAACACAGTTACTGAAAAAATGATAAGGTTTACTTTTCTCTCCTCTAAATGTCAGGACAGGTGGTCCAGTGAACTCAGAACGTTCCTTCTTTCTCTGTCATTCTCAACATGGGGTTTCCACGTCAAGATCTAAGATGACTCGGCCATCCCTGGCCATTGTAGACATATACTGTTCACGTATCTTCCCTTTGAGGGAAGCACAGCATTGTTTGCCATTTGCATGTCGAGTTCCAAATGGCAATATCCAGTATGTATTTGGAATATATAGACCTAGATCAGAAATGGGGTCCCAGCTGATGGGAAGGAATTTGCATTTAGGGAGCATTAACTCTTTTCATTTTTCCGTGGGGCAGATACTGTCAGCAACAGAAGTCTCAGAAGGGCAAGTGGCCACTCAGCTAGATTCCCTACTTACCAGCCTGTCTTTCAGATAGATTTTTACCATGTGATGAAAGAATGGACTTTTAAATGAAAACCTTTTTTTTTTTTAAGTTAGACGTGCTGGAGCAGTAGAGGAAGAAGAGAGAACTTTGGCAACTCAAAGACTTACACAGTTTTGGCCAGATGCCTCCAACTTTCACATTTAAATTACTTTTCATCAACTTTCTCAGTTTTTTTTCCCACAAATAGCAGATTGTGAAGGCCTTAAATTCACAAGGTTACATCATCTCCATTTGACCAAGTGCAGTGCCCTTTTATATGAAAACAATTTTTTAAAATATAACTGTCACTTACATTTCATTGTTTAAGGAAAAGAATTCTAGCATTCATTCCCGTCTGCCTTGTTCTACATGTATGTATGTTGTATGTGAACATTCCCACCGCCAAACTGTGAATCCTTAGACCCGCATATAATTCAGTCATCTTTGTCCCTTTATGCCTGTCATACTGTTGGCTCGGTATAAATAAACTTGAAGTGGATAAAACCAATTAGAGCAACTCTCCTAGCCCATCTTTTCCCTCTTCCCACCTCGGCTGCTATCACATGTTCATCTTTGGAAAAAAGGTAAAGTGGAGATATTTAAAAGACTGAGAGAGCAGAAAGTTGCCTAAGAAATTGCTTTGAGTCCTCAGGAGGGAGGCATACGAGGAGGTGGGATAATGGGTTTTATTCACTGCATAGTAAGTGTCATAAACTCTAAGCTGGGAGGACAGCGAGGGTGCTCTGTGTGGGTTAATTGGTGCCCTGCCTACACTCGAGAGGAAAATAAATTCCCAACCACATCAAAGTCTCCTGCAGAAGGAAAAAAGTGCTCATTAAAAATGCCATTTCCAGGAACCCTGGCAGCCAGACAATAAGAAGGCTGAAAAATCACCTCTGTTGCGCTTGTTACTCCTTGAGACTTTGAACTGTTTGTCTTGAGAAGAACAAAGAAAGTATGTAGACAATACATTTAAATTCAGCTTCTTAGAGAGTGGGATGATTTAGCTAGAGTTGGTGTTTATCAATTTGAGGCCTCCTAAAGCCTCAAAATTTATTACTAGGAATGTGTAAAAACTGACTGGTCAATACCCCTCTATCCCCTTCTCATGAACTGCTTCCAGCATAGCACCTGGGATGCATCCAGAATCATACTGCTCATGATGGGAAANTTTTTTTTCCCACAAATAGCAGATTGTGAAGGCCTTAAATTCACAAGGTTACATCATCTCCATTTGACCAAGTGCAGTGCCCTTTTATATGAAAACAATTTTTTAAAATATAACTGTCACTTACATTTCATTGTTTAAGGAAAAGAATTCTAGCATTCATTCCCGTCTGCCTTGTTCTACATGTATGTATGTTGTATGTGAACATTCCCACCGCCAAACTGTGAATCCTTAGACCCGCATATAATTCAGTCATCTTTGTCCCTTTATGCCTGTCATACTGTTGGCTCGGTATAAATAAACTTGAAGTGGATAAAACCAATTAGAGCAACTCTCCTAGCCCATCTTTTCCCTCTTCCCACCTCGGCTGCTATCACATGTTCATCTTTGGAAAAAAGGTAAAGTGGAGATATTTAAAAGACTGAGAGAGCAGAAAGTTGCCTAAGAAATTGCTTTGAGTCCTCAGGAGGGAGGCATACGAGGAGGTGGGATAATGGGTTTTATTCACTGCATAGTAAGTGTCATAAACTCTAAGCTGGGAGGACAGCGAGGGTGCTCTGTGTGGGTTAATTGGTGCCCTGCCTACACTCGAGAGGAAAATAAATTCCCAACCACATCAAAGTCTCCTGTAGAAGGAAAAAAGTGCTCATTAAAAATGCCATTTCCAGGAACCCTGGCAGCCAGACAATAAGAAGGCTGAAAAATCACCTCTGTTGCGCTTGTTACTCCTTGAGACTTTGAACTGTTTGTCTTGAGAAGAACAAAGAAAGTATGTAGACAATACATTTAAATTCAGCTTCTTAGAGAGTGGGATGATTTAGCTAGAGTTGGTGTTTATCAATTTGAGGCCTCCTAAAGCCTCAAAATTTATTACTAGGAATGTGTAAAAACTGACTGGTCAATACCCCTCTATCCCCTTCTCATGAACTGCTTCCAGCATAGCACCTGGGATGCATCCAGAATCATACTGCTCATGATGGGAAATGCGGAGGCGACGCAGCTCAGGTGCTTTATTTAATCCTGATGGAAGA
The DNA here is from genome assembly GCA_006410615.1 of Neotragus moschatus. Classification (NCBI taxonomy): domain Eukaryota; kingdom Metazoa; phylum Chordata; class Mammalia; order Artiodactyla; family Bovidae; genus Neotragus; species Neotragus moschatus. Next base: position 9,060 of record SJYA01010685.1, read on the forward strand.
TTTTACGGCTCATAGAGTTTTCTACCATTTACCTCATTTATCCTAAGACTGAATCATTGTTAAATTGCTGAGGACAGAGAATGTATTTTATTCTCTTTTAAAAACTTCATTTCAGAATAGTTTTATTTTTTTTGATGGTATTGATCGATAGAATTTAATGAAAATCTACACCCTTTCCTTCTTCTCCTTTCTCAAAGCAGGTGTTCATTCTTTGCAAACTTAGAGGCTGTTTCACCGACATGGATAGAAATTGATGACTGTCTCAGCTGGAATAATGGATGAGAGAATCAGTCCACAAATATTTTTTGTTTCTTGTGTATTAGGAATTGTGATGTCCCTGGAGAGAGAGAGAGAGTGTGAAGTTTGCAGAATAGTTTTAAATTTATGGAAAATTTGCAAAGCTGTTATAGAGAATTCCCATATATCCTTAACCCAGCTTTCCCAATGTTCTAATTCTGCCTAACTTTGGTACATTTTTCGAAACTAAGAAAATAACATTAGCACAATACTTGAAGCTACTTTAAAAAAGTAGTATTACTACTTTATTCAGATTTTGTCAAATTTTCCACTAATGTCCTTAATTCCACAGTTTCTCCATAATTCGATTCCAGGATACTATGCTGCATTTAGATCTTATTTATTTTCATTTTCTCATACCCAGGACAGTGCTGGATAGATACTCAACGTATGTTTGCTGAGAAAACTAGAGAGAACCACCAGAACTTGACAGATTTTTAGGAGGGGATTCAGGTGTCNTAATTCCACAGTTTCTCCATAATTCGATTCCAGGATACTATGCTGCATTTAGATCTTATTTATTTTCATTTTCTCATACCCAGGACAGTGCTGGATAGATACTCAACGTATGTTTGCTGAGAAAACTAGAGAGAACCACCAGAACTTGACAGATTTTTAGGAGGGGATTCAGGTGTCTGATTCAGGAGGTGTCTCCTGCACAGAATTCAAGTGGGAGAATGATTACACAGCAGACCCTCGACCTGGCAGCTGGCAGCTCATTGCAGACTTGTCTCTGTAGTGGCGATAGAAGGTGGGGCGGTGGATGGCTGCAGAGGCTGAAGAATGAGTGGGAAGGGAGGAGAAGGTTTGCAATGCAGAGAACCTTCAGTTTGTCAGTGAGAGCAAAGGAAAGCTTAGAGACCGAAAGAGATGAAGCTTCTGAGAACAATTTTAGGAAAAGGAATGGTGAACTTGATTTGTAATCAGAGAAAAGGAAAATCTAAAGATGGGGAGGATTAAGATCCAGCAGAGATGAGATGATTGCCGAAGTCACAGCTGGGAGAAATTGGGCAACAGAGTGTAGAGGGAAAGCCAGCCTTTGAAGAGGAGGAGAAAACTCATCTTTCCACGGAAACAGGAAGAAAGGGGGGAACATGTGGATGAATGTCTCGGATCTGTTTATCCAATTTCCCTCTTTTCTTTCTCATCTAGTTTTAATGGCTTCTAATTTTTAAAGAGAAGTAGAAAGACCAACCTTGGAGAGCTAGGGAAGTAGGAATGAATTGTAATCAAGGCTCTCAGAATCTGATAGATACTGTTGGAGTCAGAGGATGAGAAGGCTGGATGGCATCACCAGTGCAACGGAAATGAACTTGGACAAACTCCAGGAGATGGTGAAGGACAGGGAGGCCTCGCATGCTGCAGTCCATGGGGTCATAAAGAGTTGGACACGACTGGGCGACGGGACAACAACAGAAACAAAGGAAAAGCAAAATCAACTGAGAGTGAAAGAAAAGTGGGAGAGCAGCACTGAGGGCCTGGAGAGCTGTTACCTGTGGGGCCCGCGCTGCCCTGGTGCCGCTCTGAGGTTGCCGACTCCCTCAAGGACATGCTAGCTTTCAAAATCCGTTCTCCCATTTCCTTTCCTATTATCACATCACTCATCAAATTATTTACTTTGCTCTGGAATTCAGTTAACTGCCTTCATTGAACTCATTATTTTTATTATGGAGAGGCTGCCATACTGACAATGGAATTTTCCTACTTTATTTGTAGTGGGTAATCCTAGCAGTATTTAAAAATAATAACTAAATCAGAATTTCTTGAGTACTTTTTATATGGTAGCACTGTGGTGGACATTTTAACATAGAATACACATATGTGTGCAAGGTATCTGAGTTTCAAATGTGGAAACTGAGTCTTGGAGAGAGTCATTCTTTCAAAAAAATTTTTTAAAATTTTTAAGTAGAAGGTAACTCGGAGAAGGTAATGGCACCCCACTCCAATACTCTTGCCTGGAAAATCCCATGGGCGGAGGAGCCTGGTAGGCTGCCGTCTATGGGGTCGTACAGGGTCAGACACGACTGAAGTGACTTAGCAGCAGAAGATAATTGTTTTACAATATTGTGTTAGTTTCTGCCATACCAAAAAATATTTATTAAGTGTCCTCCATGTGTCAGGGTTTCATCTGAGGTAATTGGTATACATCTCAATAAAGATCCTTGACCTGTGAAGTCACATTTTAACAGAAGATCTAAGTGGGTAACTATCTTAGTTAGGGTTGCATAATAGCATACCAAGGACTTCCCTAGTGGCCCAGGGGCAAAGAATCTGCCCGCAGTGCTGGAGATGCAGGTTCAGTCTCTGGGTTGGAAGATCCCCTGGAGAGGGAAGTGGCAACCCACTCCAGTATTTTTGCCAGGGAAATCCCATGGACAGAAGAGCCTGGTGGGCTACAGTCCATAGGTTGCAAAAGAGTTGGACGTGACTCAGTGACTAAAACAAACAACAAATAGCATACCATAGGCTGTGTGGCTTATAAACAACAGAAGTTTATTCCCCATAGTTCTGGAGGCTGGAAGTCCAAGGTCAAGGCAACGGCTGATTTAACATCTGGTGAGGGCCTGTTTCCTGGTTCACAGACAGCTCCCTCCTTGCTGGGTCCTCACATGGCATAGGGGATGAGGGCTTCCTCTTTGGGTTTCCTTTATAAAGGTATTAATACTACTCATGAGGTCTCCACCCTCATGACCTAAAGGCCTATCTCCAGATACCATCACATTGGGCATTAGATTTAAACCCATGAATTTTGGAGGGAACACAAATGTCACTAAATAGCAGTAAGTGATTTGCCTATATTCACATATGTAAGCACCAGTGATTTACCAATACTTGCTTTCCCTGCATCTCACTTTCTTTTGGGAATTTTCTGGGGACAATTTTCCACTTTCTCTATTTGATACAGTTTTTTGGAACTGTTAATCTGGGTATCTTGTTTCCAAGAGTAGGCATATGACTAGTTTTTACTAGGTTAATTGGGTCAATTGAATACTTTTTTTTCTTGTGAAATTTGAATCCTGTATAAAGAAAAACAGGACTGAGAATCATGGAAAGTCATCCATCCTTCTGTTTACTGAAGATTTTTTTGAAATGAGATCCCCCGATGTACCAGTGGTTATTGTCTCTTCCAAGACTGATCTCCAGGCTTTCCTGAATTCTGAGAGCTCCCCATAATGGTGCATCATGATCATCATTTTGCTTAAGGTAGCCTTAATTTCTGGTGCTTACCATCAAGAAATTAGATTTGTCAAATTCCAGAATCAGTCCCTAAACTGTATGACGCTTCACTGGTGCATACTCTATAACACACGAGAGTTCCTGAAAGGCTGTTTCAGGGACTTTATGTTAGGCTTCCTTAGTGGCTCAGAAAGTAAAGAATCTGCCTGCAGTGCAGGAAACCTGACAACACAGGAGAGTTCGTGAAAGCTTGTTTCAGGGGCTTTGTTACTGTACATATTCTGATTTGAAAAATTCCTGGATCTAGACAGAGCAGTTATCAACTCATTTGTATCTGTTGACTCATGACTTAGAAAGATGAACACTGCTTCCTATCTCTCGGGATATGGAACAGGCTAGGCTGAGTGAGTATCAAATTAGCTTTTACTCGGTTAGCCCTTCTATCACAGTGAAGTATTTTGAAGATTGAGAATTTTATTTGCTTCAGTTCATTTCAGTCGCTCAGTTGTGTCCCACTCTTTGCGACCCCATGGACTACAGCACACCAGGCCTCCCTGTCCATCACCAACTCCCGGAGTTTACCCAAACTCATGTCCATTGACTCAGTGATGCCATCCAACCATCTCATCCTCTGTTGTCCCCTTCTCCTCCTGCCCTCAAACTTTCCCAGCATCAGAGTATTTTCAAAGGAGTCAGCTCTTTGCATCAGGTGGCCAAAGTATTGGAGTTTCAGCTTCAACATCAGTCCTTCCAATGAACACCTAGGACTGATCTCCTTTAGGACGGACTGGTTGGATCTCCTTGCAGTCCAAGGGACTCTTAAGAGTCTTCTCCAACACCATAATTCAAAAGCATCAATTCTTTGGTGCTCAGCTTTCTTTATAGTCCAACTCTCACATCCATACATGAC
>SJYA01010686.1:0-13561 GCA_006410615.1 Neotragus moschatus
GATGTGGTTGGTGATTGTAAACTGCCTGTTTAGACTTGGAAGTCACTTGGTCATATCTGACTCTTTGCGACTCCATGGACTGTAGTCCGCCAGGCTGCTCTGTCCATGGGATTCTCCAAGCAAGAATATTGGAGTGGGTTGCTGTGCTGTAATTAAATTAACAACAGTTATATCAGGGCTGCAGGCATATTCAGCCAATGCATCTAGGATAGACATATGTTTTGTGACAAAAACAATTTACTATGATTATAGTGACCTCCGAGAACAGCCATCCATTTTAAAAATAAATTTATTTATTTTAATTGTAGGTTAATTACTTTACAATATTGTATTGGTTTTGCCATACATCAACATGTATCCGCCACAGGTATACACGTGTTCCCCATCCTGAACCCCCTTCCCTCCTTCCTCCTCATACATGAAACTGGAGTCTATTATACAGAGTAAAGTAAGCCGGAAAGAAAAACAGCAACACAGTATACTAACGCATATATTGGCGAAGGCAATGGCACCCCACTCCAGTACTCTTGCCTGGAAAATCCCATGGGCAGAGGAGCCTGGTAGGCTGTAGTTCATGGGGTCGCTGAGGGTCGGACACGACTGAGCGACTTCCCTTTCGCTTTTCACTTTCATGCATTGGAGAAGGAAATGGCAACCCACTCCAGTGTTCTTGCCTGGAGAATCCCAGGGACGGAGGGGCCTGGTGGGCTTCCGTCTATGGGGTCGCACAGAGTCGGACACAACTTAAGCAACTTAGCAGCAGCAGCAGCAGCAGCAACGCATATATATGGAATTTAAAAAGATGGTAATGATAACTCTGTGTGCGAGACAGCAAAAGAGACACAGATGTACAGAACAGTCATCCATTTTTGTATAGCTCTTTTTCAGAGGGAGGGATCTGCAGCTCAAATCTACAGTGAAATAAGCTGGCAAGTTTTTCTTTCAGACAGGAGATAAAACTGTTTACTCTCAACCATTATAACTTTTCTTCCTACACTCCAAGGCATGGGTTTCTGGGGAAATTTGTGCTGGATAAAGTTCCTTGTCTGTTTAATGCAATCATAGCAAGTTTCCTGGTGGACAACGTTTGTCCAGCTGTATGTGTCAAACAGTAATCAGTAATGCATGCTAAAATAATCTTGCTTTTAAATATACACCCTATAGTCAAAATGAGTACGAGCTCACCAGACCATGCCTTCTTATTTCCTTGTAGCAGAAATGTAGCCCTAGAGGCTGCGTGCCCCAACTACTGAGCCCGAGCGCCGCCACTGCTGAAGCCCGTGCAGCTGGAGCCTGGGCTCTGCAATGAGAAGTCGCCGCACTGAGAAGCCCCCGCTCTGCAGTGAGGAGTAACCTCCACCCACTGCAGCTGGAGAGAGAGCCAAAGTTCAGTGACAAAGACCCAACTGAACCAGAAATAAAATAAACAAATAAATAATAAAAGAAACATGGCCACTCAAAAGTCACAAACGCTTTTTCATCCCACGGCTGCAGCAGCTCCAGTTCAAAGGCTTTCACTGAAAACAGCACCTCCACAGNCTGACTCTTTGCGACTCCATGGACTGTAGTCCGCCAGGCTGCTCTGTCCATGGGATTCTCCAAGCAAGAATATTGGAGTGGGTTGCTGTGCTGTAATTAAATTAACAACAGTTATATCAGGGCTGCAGGCATATTCAGCCAATGCATCTAGGATAGACATATGTTTTGTGACAAAAACAATTTACTATGATTATAGTGACCTCCGAGAACAGCCATCCATTTTAAAAATAAATTTATTTATTTTAATTGTAGGTTAATTACTTTACAATATTGTATTGGTTTTGCCATACATCAACATGTATCCGCCACAGGTATACACGTGTTCCCCATCCTGAACCCCCTTCCCTCCTTCCTCCTCATACATGAAACTGGAGTCTATTATACAGAGTAAAGTAAGCCGGAAAGAAAAACAGCAACACAGTATACTAACGCATATATTGGCGAAGGCAATGGCACCCCACTCCAGTACTCTTGCCTGGAAAATCCCATGGGCAGAGGAGCCTGGTAGGCTGTAGTTCATGGGGTCGCTGAGGGTCGGACACGACTGAGCGACTTCCCTTTCGCTTTTCACTTTCATGCATTGGAGAAGGAAATGGCAACCCACTCCAGTGTTCTTGCCTGGAGAATCCCAGGGACGGAGGGGCCTGGTGGGCTTCCGTCTATGGGGTCGCACAGAGTCGGACACAACTTAAGCAACTTAGCAGCAGCAGCAGCAGCAGCAACGCATATATATGGAATTTAAAAAGATGGTAATGATAACTCTGTGTGCGAGACAGCAAAAGAGACACAGATGTACAGAACAGTCATCCATTTTTGTATAGCTCTTTTTCAGAGGGAGGGATCTGCAGCTCAAATCTACAGTGAAATAAGCTGGCAAGTTTTTCTTTCATACAGGAGATAAAACTGTTTACTCTCAACCGTTATAACTTTTCTTCCTACACTCCAAGGCATGGGTTTCTGGGGAAATTTGTGCTGGATAAAGTTCCTTGTCTGTTTAATGCAATCATAGCAAGTTTCCTGGTGGACAACGTTTGTCCAGCTGTATGTGTCTAACAGTAATCAGTAATGCATGCTAAAATAATCTTGCTTTTAAATATACACCCTATAGTCAAAATGAGTACGAGCTCACCAGACCATGCCTTCTTATTTCCTTGTAGCAGAAATGTAGCCCTAGAGGCTGCGTGCCCCAACTACTGAGCCCGAGCGCCGCCACTGCTGAAGCCCGTGCAGCTGGAGCCTGGGCTCTGCAATGAGAAGTCGCCGCACTGAGAAGCCCCCGCTCTGCAGTGAGGAGTAACCTCCACCCACTGCAGCTGGAGAGAGAGCCAAAGTTCAGTGACAAAGACCCAACTGAACCAGAAATAAAATAAACAAATAAATAATAAAAGAAACATGGCCACTCAAAAGTCACAAACGCTTTTTCATCCCACGGCTGCAGCAGCTCCAGTTCAAAGGCTTTCACTGAAAACAGCACCTCCACAGTGTTACCTCTCAGCCACATGCAGACTGGTGTGTGATTTGCTTGGTACCTCTGTCTTGGTTTATGATTATGACTCAGGTCATGCAGCTTTTAATCACCTATTTCTTTTCTCTAAATGAATTATTAAATCTGTGGCATCTAATATCCATCTTACATTATGAGAAAAATAGATTTTTTTAAAAAGTCAGTCTAGACAAGAGAGGAATCTTTCCGGCTGAACAGGGGTGCTTCTGGGGATTGGAGCTTGGGTCTTCTTTAAGACTAACATCCACCCTACTATCCCTGTAGAGCAATTTCCAACCTCCTGAGTTTCTAGGACTAGACCTGAGCTTGATTGGTTTTCCTGAAAATCTCTAAATGTAAACTAAATTCTGATCAAGGAGAGAATATACCTCTTCCTGACTTCAGCCTCCTGCTCCCCTTAGGTTTGTGCTCAGCTCCCCCGCAGCCCTGTGTCACTGTGTCACTCAGAGCACAGTAGTACACAGCCGAGTCTGATGCTTGCACTGCCCGTTTCTGCAGGTGGAAGGAGCTGTCACTCTGAACAAGAGTGGCCTGAAAACCTTCATGCTCTGGCCTCTGGTTTGTCATTGAGCCCTATAGGAGAAGTTGAGGAGCTTTGTTGAGATGCTGGACATACCAGAAAAGATAGGAATCTGAATACGTGGTCTGGTAAGTGCAGTTCAGGGTCATGAGAGCCCCCTCTGAGACAGTCACGGAGCCTTCTGTCTGGCTCACTGAGTCACCATTGGTCCCTCCTACAAGAAAATCACTTTGTTATAGTAGAAATGTACAGGAGGAGTTTTCAGCCAGAGAAGAAAAATAAGACTTACCTATTATCATAGGAAAATGAAAAATAATTTTAGGATAAAATGCTACTTACTAAGTATTAAGAAGATGATAAGAACTGAGTGACTGGCAGAAAACATTCTGGCAACAGTCTTCCTTCCCTAGAAACATCAAATCTAACAAAGTTAGTTCCCGGCTGGATGTTACAGAAGCTCCTCACCCAGAAACTGGGAACCCCTTCCTGCACAGCAGCAGTCCTCTGTCTTGTAGCTACAGAGTAGGCAAGTCAAATCAGCTCCTGAATACAAAAAGGAATCGCATCTGGAGGATGCCCCGCCCTCTGGTGGTGATTTTAAAGATTACACCACAGTCATATCTGACCTCAGTTCAGTTCAGTCGCTTAGTTATGTCCAACTCTTTGCGACCCCATGGAGAGCAGCAGGCCAGGATTCCTTGTCCAACACCAGCCCCTGGAGCTTGCACAAAGTCATATTCATTGAGTCGGTGATGCCATCCANTTTAAAGATTACACCACAGTCATATCTGACCTCAGTTCAGTTCAGTCGCTTAGTTATGTCCAACTCTTTGCGACCCCATGGAGAGCAGCAGGCCAGGATTCCTTGTCCAACACCAGCCCCTGGAGCTTGCACAAAGTCATATTCATTGAGTCGGTGATGCCATCCAACCATCTCATCTTCCGTCATCACCTTGTCCTCCTGCCTTCAATCTTTCCCAGCATCAGGGTCTTTTCCAATGAGTCGGCTCTACACATCAGGTGTCCAAAGTATTGGAGCTTCAACTTCAGCATCAGTCCTTCCAGTGAATATTCAGAACTGATTTCTTTTAGGACTGTCTGGTTTGATCTCCTTGCATTCCAAGGGGCTCTCTTTTGANATTTGTGACCCCATGGAGAGCAGCAGGCCAGGCTTCCTTGTCCAACATCAGCTTCTGGAGCTTGCACAAAGTCGTAGTCATTGAGTCGGTGATGCCATCCAACCATCTCATCTTCCATCATCACCTTGTCCTCCTGCCTTCAATCTTTCCCAGCATCAGAGTCTTTTCCAATGAGTCGGCTCTACGCATAAGGTGTCCAAAGTATTGGAGCTTCAACTTCAGCATCAGTCCTTCCAGTGAATATTCAGAACTAATTTCTTTTAGGACTGTCTGGTTTGATCTCCTTGCATTCCAAGGGGCTCTCTTTTGAACACCACAGTTCCAAAGCATCAATTCTTCGGCACTCAGCTTTCTTTTTGGTCCAACTCTAACATCCATACATGACTACAGGAAAAATCATAGGTTTGACTGTATGGATCTTTGTCAGCAAAGTAATGTCTCTGCTTTTTAATATGCTGTCTAGGTTGGTCATAGCTTTTCTTCCAAGGAGCAAGTGTCTTTTAATTTCATGTCTGCAGTCACCATTCGCAGTGATTTTGGAGCCCTAGAAAATAAAGTCTGTCACTGTTTCCATTGTTTCTCCATCTATGGCCATGAAGTGATGTGACTGGATGCCATGATCTTAGTTTTTGAATCCTTAGCTTAAACCAGCTTTTTCACTGTCCTCATCCTGACCTACTCCTGACCTAGTCCTCCTGATGATAGTTTGTGGGGTACACACAGGAGAATGGGACAGGACTCTAAGAGGAGAGTCCTAAACACAAACATGCTTTGGGAAACGTTCCATTATTATATCCATAATTTTCTGTGTGGTATGGTGTCTCTAGCTTTGCTGATAATGCTAGTTAACAGTTTTTAGGAGGAATAGTCAGAGGGTTTCTTCTTTACATATCTCTCCATGATTCCCATGGGTCCAGAAAGGACCCCTCTGCATGGAAAGTGCTCCCTCCTCTCCTAGACCTTCACCTGATTCACTCTATTCATCCCCAAGACACAGCCCACATGCTGCTGGAATGTTGGAATGCTGCGTAATGTTGGAAACATTATCTCAGTCAGGTCTCAAGTAACGTGTGGCTGAGTGACCAGTAACCGCCCTGTGCTGTGTGCTCTGCTCAGCAGGTCAGTTGTGTCTGACACTGTGGCCCTAGAGACTATGGCCTGCCAAGCCCCTCTGTCCATGGGATTTCCAGGCAAGAACACTAGAGTGGCTTGCCATGCCCTCCCCAGGGGATCTCCCCAGCACGGGGATTGAGCCAGAGTCTCCTGCGTCTCCCACATTGCAGGTGGACTCTTTGCACATCTGAGCCACCAGATCATTTAAGGCAGATCTCATCTAATGCGTGGTGGAATGAGCAGGTTATTACCCCTACTCATCATAAAACGTCGTATTTGTAAAATTAAGAAATAAATTGCCGTTACTTCTTTTCACTGATAAAGGTAGAGTTGACCTTCCAACTAGAAAACTGGACAAAATATGTGATGCAAGTTGTGGGTCTTGGACATCAGGTGGCAGAGAGATGAGGAAACAGGTTAGATGAGCCAGGACGTCGCCCAGCGTCCTTCACGGAGGCAGCTTCTGGGCACCAGTGCATGAGGGATTTAACAAAAATGGCACAGCTGTCTCACTGTGAGATGGAATAATATTGGGGGGTCCTGAGGAACCTAGAAATTTGTGGACCAGCGTACCAGAGAGGAGAGATGTGGGCGAAAGAGAGAGAGGGAGAGAGATGAGGGCAAAGAGGTGGGGGAGGCGTCACTGTGAATCTTGGACTGAGTACTGATCTGTGAGTAAAGAGAGAAGACTCAGTGAGTTTGGTAAACCTCCCTGAAGGGGCCTCCTTTGGGGCCCTGGGCCCTACTTGGATGTCGAGCCACCTTACACCTTTAGCCTCATGAGAGACAGGTGACCTTACTTAGGTAACCTGGCTCTTGAAACATCTTTTTACCTCTTGTCACATTTTTGCTTTAATTCAACTAAGTATTTTTTTTTTTTAGATGTCAAGTTTAAATGCTTAATCTATTAGCCAGGCACTCTTCATTCCTGCGGCATGAGTGTGTTATTCATCTGTCCTCTGTTTGTTTGTTTGTCTTATTAGGGATTTGGGAATCTCGGTGGAAAGAACTGTTTGCTCAGTGTCTGTCAGCCTGTTTGTCTAGTTTCTTGTGCAATTATTTGTGCTAGTGAAGTGAACCCAGCAGAAGAATTAATGGGGTCATTTCATACCTTGTTCTTTTCTCTAGGATAGGGTTTATTTTATGCAAAGTCTGACTATACTATGGTAAGAATTGTTGCCATTGTTCTTTGCTGACATAAACCATTTTAAGGCTTGGGGACGTGTGGCTGCAGACAGCTGGGAGGCTGCCTTACACGGGCTCTTGGGCAGTGTTGTCAATCAAGTAACACTGGCTGTGATTCAGTCAGATGAAGTCAAGAACAGTCTTCTTCAAACGTACCTTTTTCACCTACAGAGATTTTCTCACCTGTTAAAATGAATTTTCTTAGTTCTTACCAAAACGGGGGTCATTTTTAATGCACATCTGTTTGCAGAGCTGTTCATTTTTTTTTTTTTTGTCTGTACCAGATCTTATTCTAGGCTTGTGGGATCTAGTTCCCTGACCAGGAATCGAACCTGGGNGATGAAGTCAAGAACAGTCTTCTTCAAACGTACCTTTTTCACCTACAGAGATTTTCTCACCTGTTAAAATGAATTTTCTTAGTTCTTACCAAAACGGGGGTCATTTTTAATGCACATCTGTTTGCAGAGCTGTTCATTTTTTTTTTTTTTGTCTGTACCAGATCTTATTCTAGGCTTGTGGGATCTAGTTCCCTGACCAGGAATCGAACCTGGGCCTCCTGCAATTTGAGTGCAGAGTCCTATTCACTGAACCAATCCTCCACCTAAAATTAGCATCTTGAATTGAAGATATCATGCTGGCAGCACTCTCTGGCTCTGCAGATCACCTAGATTCTCTTAAACTTGTGCATTTTCAGGAATCCCTAGGCTCCAGCATTCATTCTGGAAATTTACAGGGTTGTCTACAACGTGGAAACAAAACTCAGACACAATTCCTACCTCAAATTGCTTTTAGTTGATTGAGGAGCATGTAAGCAAAAAAAAAAAAAAAAAAAATNCAAAAGAGAGCCCCTTGGAATGCAAGGAGATCAAACCAGACAGTCCTAAAAGAAATCAGTTCTGAATATGCACTGGAAGGACTGATGCTGAAGTTGAAGCTCCGATACTTTGGACACCTGATGCGTAGAGCCGACTCATTGGAAAAGACACTGATGCTGGGAAAGATTGAAGGCAGGAGGAGAAGGTGATGATGGAAGATGAGATGGTTGGATGGTATCACCGACTCAATGAATATGACTTTGAGCAAGCTCCGGAAGCTGGTGTTGGACAAGGAAGCCTGGCCTGCTGCTCTCCATGGGGTCGCAAAGAGTTGGACACAACTAAGCGANCACTGATGCTGGGAAAGATTGAAGGCAGGAGGAGAAGGTGATGATGGAAGATGAGATGGTTGGATGGTATCACCGACTCAATGAATATGACTTTGAGCAAGCTCCGGAAGCTGGTGTTGGACAAGGAAGCCTGGCCTGCTGCTCTCCATGGGGTCGCAAAGAGTTGGACACAACTAAGCGACTGAACTGAACTGAGGTCAGATATGACTGTGGTGTAATCTTTAAGATCACCACCAGAGGGCGAGGCTTCCTTCAGATGCGATTCTTTTTTGTATTCAGGAGGTGACTTGACTTGCCTACTCTGCAGCCACAAGACACAGGACGCTGCTGTGCAGAAAGGGGTTCCAGTTTCTGGGTGAGGAGCTTCTGTAACATCCAGCCGGAGACTAACTTTGTTAGATTTGGTGTTTCTAGGGAAGGAGGACTGTTGCCAGAATGTTTTCTGCCACTCNGGCTGTGTTTCTTTTATTATTTATCTGTTTATTTTATTTCTGGTTCAGCTGTGTCTTTCTTACTGAACTTGGGCTCTCTCTCCAGCTGCAGTGAGTGGAGGTTACTCTTCACTGCAGAGCGGGGGCTTCTCAGTGCGGTGGCTTCTCCTTGCAGAGCACAGGTTCCAGGTGCATGGACTTCAGCAGTGGTGGCGCTCGGGCTCAGTAGTTGTGGCACGCAGACTCTAGGGCTACATTTCTGATACAAGGAAATAAGAATGCATGGTCTGGTGAGCTCGTACTCATTTTGACTATAGGGTGGATATTTAAAAGCAAGATTATTTTAGCATGCATTACTGATTACTGTTTGACACATACAGCTGGACAAACGTAGATGTGTATAAGAGACAGCAGCTGGAGACTAACTTTGTTAGATTTGGTGTTTCTAGGGAAGGAGGACTGTTGCCAGAATGTTTTCTGCCACTCACTCAGTTCTTTTCATCTTCTTAATACTTGGTAAGTAGCATTTTATCCTAAAATGATTTTTCATTTTCCTATGATAACAGGTAAGTCTTATTTTTCTTCTCTGGCTGAAAACTCCTCCTGTACATTTATACTATGACAAAGTGATTCTCTTGTAGGGGGGACCAATGGTGACTCAGTAAACCAGACAGAAGGCCCAGTGACTGTCTCAGAGGGAGCTTTTATGACCCTGAACTGCACTTACCAGACTGCTGATCCAGCTCCCTATCTTTTCTGGTATATCCAGCATCTCAACAAAGCTCCTCAGCTCCTCCTGAAGGGCTCGAAGTCAGACCCGAAGCCAAAGAGTGAAGGTTTTCAGGCCACTCTTGTTCAGAGTGACAGCTCCTTCCACCTGCAGAAACGGGCAGTGCAAGCATCAGACTCGGCTGTGTACTACTGTGCTCTGAGTGACACAGTGACACAGGGCTGCGGGGGAGCTGAGCACAAACCCAAGGGGAGCAGGAGGCTGAAGTCAGGAAGAGGTATATTCTCTCCTTGATCAGAATTTAGTTTACATTTAGAGTTTTTCAGGAAAACCAATCAAGTTCAGGTCTAGTCCTAGAAACTCAGGAGGTTGGAAATTGCTCTACAGGGATAATAGGGTAGATGTCAGTCTTAAAGAAGACCCAAGCTGCAATCCCCAGAAGCACCCCTGTTCAGCCAGAAAGATTCCTCTCTTGTCTAGACTGACTTTTTTTAAAAATCTGCTTTTCTCATAATGTAAGATGGATATTAGATGCCACAGAATTAATAATTCATTTAGAGAAAGAAATAGATGATTAAAAGCCACATCACCTGAATCATAATCATAAACCAACACAGAGGTACCAAGCAAATCACACACCAGTCTGCGTGTGGCTGAGAGGTAACGCTGTGGAGGTGCTGTTTTCAGTGANTGTGCTCTGAGTGACACAGTGACACAGGGCTGCAGGGGAGCTGAAGCACAAACCCAGAGTGCAGATGGGGCTCTGGCTGTGGGCAGCCCTGCAAGGGGGTTGCTGTCTCTGTCTTAAGTGTTTTATGCTAGCTGTGTTGTTGTTTATGTGCTAAGTCATATCCGACTCTTTTGTCACCCTATTACTGTAGGGCTCTTCTGTCCCTCCAGGCAAGAACACTGGAGTGGGTTGCCATTTCCTTCTCCAATGCATGAAAGTGAAAAGTGAAAGTGAAGTCTCTCAGTCCTGACAGCCCCATGGACTGCAGCCTACCAGGCTCCTCCGTCCATGGGATTTTACAAGCAAGAGTATTGGAGTGGGGTGCCATTGCACTCATCAGTACCATCTAATTGCAGAACACCACCCCAGGAAGAAACTTTGTACCCATTAGCAGTCACTCCCGTTCCTGTCTCCCCCAGACACCGGCATCCACTCCTCTGTTCTCTGTCTCTGTGGATTTGACAGTTCTGGGCATTTCCTAGAGATAGAATCAGCTGGCATATGGCTGTCTTTTTTCGCCTAGTGGAGTCTCTCCATGGCGTGTCCACATAGCAGCTCTTTACTACGCCTTATGATCACTTCATAGGCTGCTCTGTGATACCACCTATTCTCCTGAGCCCTTCTTCTCTTGAAGAAAGATTGTTTTGAAGGAATGATGTTAAAGCTGAAGCTCCAGTACTTTGGCCACCTCATGCGAATAGTTGTCTCATTAGAAAAGACTCTAATGCTAGGAATGATTGGGGGCAGGAGGAGAAGAGGAGAAGGGGATGACAGAGGATGAGATGGCTGGATGGCATCACTGACTCAATGGGCATGAGTCTGAGTGAACTCCGGAAGTTAGTGATGGACAGGAAGGCCTGGTGTGCTGCGATTCATGGGGTCCCAAAGAGTCGGACACGACTGAGAGACTGAACTGAACTGAACTGAACTGACATGAGTCAGCCACGAGTGTACATGAGTTCCCAATCCTGATCCCCCCTCCCCTCTCCCACCCCATACCATCTCTCTGGATCATCCCTGTGCACCAGTCCCAAGTATCCTGCATCCTGCATCGAACCTAGACTGGTGATTCATNGGCCACCTCATGCGAAGAGTTGACTCATTGGAAAAGACCCTGATACTGGGAGGAATTGGGGGCAGGAGGGGAAGGGGACGACAGAGAATAAAAATAAGAATGGATGGCATCACTGACTTAATGCACATAAGTTTGGGTGAACTCTGGGAGTTGGTGATGGACAGGGACGCCTTGTGTGCTGCAATTCATGAGCCGCGGAGAGTCAGACACGACTGAGCGACTGAACTGAAACTAAAATGGAAAGCTAAGTTAATTTTAAATAACCAGCCTCTGAGAGTTACTGTAGCTTAATAGCTACTATATATATTGTTTTTTAGATCTATCACTTAGTTTTCCTAAGTACCTCATCATCAGGTTATCTTCTCATTCAAAACCACAAAATGAGTCAAGAATACAAATATTTTTAAATATAAATTTATTTAAATTGTAAGTTAATTACTTTACAATATTGTATTGGTTTTGCCATACATCAACATGAATCCACCACAGGTATACACGTGTTCCCCCTCCCTCCTCCCTTTTCCCTCCCTGTACCATCCCTCTGGGTTGTCCCAGTGCACCAGCCCCAAACATCCAGTATCATGCATCGAACCTGGACTGGCAAGTTGTTTCATATATGATATTATACATGTTTCAATGCCATTCTCCCAAATCATCCCACCGTCTCCCTCTCCCACAGAGTCCAAAAGACTGTTCTATACATCTGTGTCTCTTTTGCTGTCTCGCATACAGGGTTATCATTACCATCTTTCTAAATTCCACATATATGTGTTAGTATACTGTATTGGTGCTTTTCTTTCTGGCTTACTTCACTCCGTATAATAGGCTCCAGTTTCATTCACCTCATTAGAACTGATTCAAATGTATTCTTTTCAATGGCTGAATAANCTCTTTTGCTGTCTCGCTTACAGGGTTATCATTACCATCTTTCTAAATTCCACATATATGTGTTAGTATACTGTATTGGTGCTTTTCTTTCTGGCTTACTTCACTCCGTATAATAGGCTTCAGTTTCATTCACCTCATTAGAACTGATTCAAATGTATTCTTTTCAATGGCTGAATAACACTCCATTGTGTATATATTTAGAAAGCCAGTCAAAGATGTTCAAAATGGCAAAAAGCAGTGGAAATTATCAACCTGACTCTGTCTTAAATGTCAAGATGGCTAAATAGTTTCCTAGACCATGTTATTGCTACATGTTTGAATTGAAGACCAAGTACTATCACCCTAAGTTCACCTTTTTCACATGAATAGAATAGTCCACATTTGAGGAGAAAGAGTGCTAAAATTCAAGATATTTTGTCAGGGGAAATTTACTCAACACACGTTAATTTGAAATATCATTTATTCTAAATTGTCTTTACCCAAAGCTTTAACCTCAGTTCTCTGATTCTTCATCTGTCTTCCTAAAGATGCTGAGAACTGACAACCAAGGACTGATGCCCACATTGCACTAAAATATAAGAGACTCCTTCATGAGACAGATGCTCCCCATAAACCATTGTTTTGCCTGACAGGCAGCATCCGTGAGCTATTTGATAACTCAATTTTTATATGACAACTAGTAAAATATTACTGTCACCACCATTATAGTCTCCAGTAGCATTTTCGTATTTGTCAAGCAGGTAGTTTATCAGCCATTTCACTGATCACTCACATATCTCATTTGATTCAATCCTAACAAAATCCTAGGCCCCAAGTATTTCTTTACTTTGTATTACTGAATAAATAGTTTTAAAAATGTTAAGGAACTTGTCCAAATATTTATATCTGGGGAGTGATGGATTATGAATTTAAAGGAAGATTAGACTGAGTTCATAAGAACTATGAAGAAAGGGTCACTAAATCTACCCTAATATCTTTGTATCTCTATCAGTCAGCATAACCAGTTATGCCTGGGGGTGTTAAAGCTGTCAGTGATGATGCTCCCAAGTTTCATGGTCTTACTTTAACTCTCAGATTTCTAAGCGTTTATTTGAAATCATTTCTTCTGAAGAGTATTTCTCCTGTTTAAATATACACTCTTCATGCTTTGGCATGAATTATATTAAGAGTTATTACTATAACTCTTAATTTGAATAATTTTCATTGTTTTTTTGCTTTAAATATGCTTTTATTTTCTCCTAATCCAAGTATTTTATTACGGGTACTTGAGTTGTGTTCAATAGCTGATGAAAAACTTCAAAGGAAATTGTCTAAAATCAAATGCTTATGGTATNTATTAAGAGTTATTACTATAACTCTTAATTTGAATAATTTTCATTGTTTTTTTGCTTTAAATATGCTTTTATTTTCTCCTAATCCAAGTATTTTATTACGGGTACTTGAGTTGTGTTCAATAGCTGATGAAAAACTTCAAAGGAAATTGTCTAAAATCAAATGCTTATGGTATCAAGGAAAAGCAACATGAGATGAAGACCTTTTTTA
>SJYA01010687.1:0-13421 GCA_006410615.1 Neotragus moschatus
AAAATATACATATAAATATATTATAAATAAATATATGTTTATATATGCATATTTTTATATATGTATATATGTATTTCTAATAATTTGCTTTTGAGTTTGTTTTTCTAATTAATTTTTATTGGAGAATAGTGGCTCTACAATGTTGTTAGTTTCTACTGCACAACAAAATGAATCAGCCATCTGCTAAGTCACTTCAGTCGTGCCCGACTCTGTGCGACCCCAGAGACGGCAGCCCACCAGGCTCCGCCGTCCCTGGGATTCTCCAGGCAAGAACACTGGAGTGGGTTGCCATCNTTTCTAATTAATTTTTATTGGAGAATAGTGGCTCTACAATGTTGTTAGTTTCTACTGCACAACAAAATGAATCAGCCATCTGCTAAGTCACTTCAGTCGTGCCCGACTCTGTGCGACCCCAGAGACGGCAGCCCACCAGGCTCCGCCGTCCCTGGGATTCTCCAGGCAAGAACACTGGAGTGGGTTGCCATTTCCTTCTCTCATGCATGAAAGTGAAAAGTGAAAGTGAAGTTGCTCAATTGTGTCCAACTCTTAGCGACCCCATGGACTGCGGCCCACCAGGCTCCTCCATCCATGGGATTTTCCAGGCAAGAATGCTGGAGTGGGCTGCCACTGCCTTCTCCGTACATATATACATATATCTCTCCTCTCCCCTTCGGACTTCTTTGCCGCAGTGCATTAGGGAGGGTTCCCTGTGCCATTCAGCATGTTCTCATTAGCTACCTGTTTTGTACACAGTATCTGTAGTGTATACGTATCAATTTCCGTCTCCCAGTTCCTCCCATCAGCCCTTCCACTTGCTTGCTTGCTTAGTCGCTCAGTCACGTCTGACTCTTTGAGACCAAGGAGTGCAGGCCACCTCTGGAACCTGGAGGAAGCAAGGAAAGAATTCTCTCCTGGAACTCCCAGGAAAAATGCAGCCAGGTCAACACCTTGCTTTTAGTCCAGTGGGACCCATTTTATACTTCTGATCTCGAGAATTATAAAACCATAAATTTGTGCTGTTTTGGGCTACCAAATTTGTGATAATTTGTTACAGCAGCAATGAGAGACTCATGCACACTCCTTGGTTTATGGCGCCTTCCCCATATTCTAAACCAAACTGGGAGACTGAGTCCCCTTCAGATTGCACCACTTCTCATTAGAGTCAAGCTTCCCTCTCCCCCTTTAAAGAACACCTGTGACTGTATCAGGCACACCCAGACAATTCAGATTAATTAAAATAATCTCAGAGTTAACTGATCTGCCACCTTAATTCCGTCCACAACCCTTGCCATGTAGTATAACTTAATCACAGGTTCCAGGGACTAAGGTGCAAACACCTCTGGGAGCCTGGAGGAGGAGCAGTGTTCTTCCTACCACAGTGAGTTTAGCCCTTTTACATTTGACCATATGACCAATACTCTGGTCCTAGCTCTACCATTTTATTGTGCTTCTGTGGTTTGTGACCAGTTTTCTTTGTTTCATTTAGTTCTTTTGATATTTAGAAGGGTCTGTACTTTATTCTAGTGACTCCCTTTAAATTTTTAATTGTATGTGATACTCTAAGCCATTAATTTTTATCTATTAGCTCCCTATGGTCAAGTTTTAATTAATATCCTTTTTCATATTTGCACTCTTTTTGATTTTACTTAAATATTTATTTATGGCTGTGCTGGGTTTTCACTGCAGTGCGCGGGTTTCTCCTTGTGGTGGCTTCTTTTGTTGTGGAGCACAGGTTCCAGAGTACAGGTTTCGGTACTTGCAGTTCATGGGTTCAATAGTTGCAGTTCCCAGGCTCTAGAGCGTAAGCTCAATAGTTGTGGCACATGGGCTTTGTTGCTCCAAAGTATGTGGGCTCTTCCTGGACCAGGGATGGAACTCATGTCTCCTGCATTGGCAGGAGCCTTAGGGTCCTTATAGGAAAAGATGCTTGCTCCTCAGAAGAAAAGCGATGACAACCCTAGCCAGCGTATTAAAAAGTAGAGGCATCACTTTGCCAACAAAGGTACGTCTAGTCAAAGCTATGGCTTTTCCAGAAGTTGTGTACAGATGTAAGAGTAGAACCAAAAAGAAGGTTGGGCACTAACTGTGGTGCTGGAGAAGATTCTTGAGAGTCCCTTGGACTGCAAGGAGACCAAACCAGTCAATCCTAAAGGAAACCAGTCCTGAATATTCATTGAAAGGACTAATGCTGAAGCTCCAGTACTTTGGTCACTTGATATGAAGAGCTGACTCACTGAAAAAGACCCCGATACTAGGAAAGACTGAGGGCAGGAGGAGAAGGAGGCAACAGAGGACGAGATGGTTGGATGGCATCACCATCCAACTCAATGGACATGAGTTTGAGCAAACTCCAGGGAACAGTGAAGGACAGGGAAGCCTGACGTGCTGCAGTCCTTGGGGTCACAGAGAGTCAGACACAAATTAGCAACTGAACAAGTTCTCTTTAGCTAATTTTTAAATCTACGTTTCACTTTGTTTACTCTTCTCATTTCTATTTCTTATGTCCTTTCTTGTATTTTTGTAGTATTTATTAGCCCTATGCTCTGTCAAATTTTGTCAAATTTTGCTTTGACCTTTCTGAAAGTGACTGATGCTTTCAGCTCCCACATTTCTCCAAATCTAACCAAGTTTGGGGAATATCTGCCTCTGGGGTTATCCTAGGTCCTCATCCTCATTTTCAGTCAAAGGATAGAGACTTTTCTCCTCTAGAACAGTTCTCCCAGAATCGAGTTTTGTTTTTGTCTTTTTTTTTTTTTTTTTGGTCACTTTACTGAGTTCTAGTCTCTGCTTTTGATGACTTCCTCTCTCACCACTACTGTGTGCTCTTGACAGCGCCTACATAATATTTTTCAGTCTGTCTCCTATTTTTACTGAAAAAAGAGTTGGAATTTTGTTTTCTATCCTCCTTATTGCTTTGGATGGTGCCCAGGAGGAGATGCAAAGAATATCAAGTTGGCAACATTATTTTCAAATGGAAGTCCCTGCCTTGTTTCTAGAATAAGAAGGTAGCATAGAGTCTTGGAAAGAACATGAACTTTGCAACCAGACAGATCTGGATCAAATCCTGGGTCTGCTGTTAATTTTGTTTGTGAATTTGAAAAACTTACATCAACCTCCCTGAGCTCAGTTTGTTTTCTTATTTACAGAGACAACCTAGTAACACCTCGGAGAGTTATTTGGATAATAAACATCGTAAGGGAACCAAGACTCGAAGTTAAAAGACAGTAGAGCAAATAGTAGACTGCCGGGAGCCAGCGTGGGAATCCCACCCATGAAACGGTCACGTGGCAGAAATCCGATGGGCAAGGCGATTCAGATTTCAGAGATTTCCCCCTGAGTTTCCCTGAGCATTCTACACCCCCAAAATAAGGAAACCCGAATATGCCTGCTGCCAGGAGCCAGCGTGAGGATTCCACCCGTGACATTGTCATGTGGCAGACTCGATAGGCAAGGACGATTCGAGTCTCGGAGTTTCTCCCTGGCATTTCCTGAGCATGTACCTAGAAAATAAGAATTCTGCCTGACATTGTACTTTTTTCTAATTCTGACATTCTCTGGAAAAAGTTAACTCAGGGCTTTAGTCTTCTGCATTTGAAAGGAGTGTTTCAATTCAACCCCCTCTGTCAAACCTCTGACTTAAATGTTTTCATTTACCTAAGTTTCCCAAACCTTTTTACAGCTTGTGAATTGCTTACAGCCCCCAACTGCGAGGGGCACAAAGCTTGAAGTATCTTAAAGTTATAGGGCTAAAAATCCCATTGGTGACAGGATTTCACTGTTGACTCAATGATAGCTGCCAGACCTCCTTATTCTTTGTCTTTTGGGCACCCAGGAAGATGTTAATCAATCTAAACGGGATATGGGAAAAGATATATAGTAGGTTTGATGTTAGCAATGCTAGACTTTTGAGTTAATTACCTTTCCTTTGTTATAAATCACTGTACTCCTCTTGTTACAAATTGCTATGTAAGAATGTAACTTTATTTAGTGCTTTCTGGGAATGGCACCAGACTTTGGGAAGAACAACACTTTTAACACAAATAAGTCTTCTGGTTAACAAACCCTTATCAGAAAAGAGCCATAAAATGTTAATTGGCCCTTTTGGCCTGAAGATGATGTAAATCACCTAAGACTTGTGTATACAGCTAGGTATGCAGAGAGAAAAACCTGGTTTTTGATAAGAGTTTGGGCTGCTAACACTGCATAAATTTGTATTACCCCTTGATCTCTATATACAATCAAAAAAGGTATAAAAGGCCTTGAAGGACAATAGGGGCCGGAGCCAGTCATTGGGAGGACTGGTTTCCCCGTGTCTCTTTCTCTCTCTCCCTTTACTCTAATTTCTGGCTGAATTCCCATCTGGGGCGTGGAGGCTCGCCATGTCTACTTACTTGTCCTGGCTTTTAAGTTCCACGCGAGGGGGTGCCCAAGGTGGGGCACCCCCTGATATTCAAGAGGACGCCGGTGGCCTACGTAGATGGTGCAAACCTCTTGTCTCGAGGTTTTATTGGCTTTCCACGTAAACCAAGTTATTCAGCCTCTTTTCTCCACTTAATTTTCCTACTACACTATTTCTTCCTAATCTAATCTTCTATTAATAAATAAATACTTCTAAGACGCCGACGCCGTCCACGCTTCGAATTCCCTGGACCTGCCGGGGCTGGACCCCGGCAGTAGACACAACAAAAAATGAGAAATTTCATGTATTTTGCGGGGGGTCGTGGGGGTGGCGGTGTATTGTTAGTGGTTGTCAAAAGAACGATATAGAAAAGCCCTTTTGAAAGCACCTCTTAAAAAGGTGCTGAGATGAGGCAATACAGATATGGAGATATGCCTCCCATTCTCTGAAACTGGTATATCTGCCCTGAGAGCTGCTGATTCTTTCAGAAGCTCAGAAAACAAGTTTCTTCCCTAGCACTCTGTCCCCTTTCTCAGTACTTAGATTTCCTTACCCCATCACTACAAAGCATGTGCCTTGGTTCTGAGGATGGAGCAGGTGACTCAAGCCAAAGCAGTGAGCACAACCTCACTGCCTGAACACCATCCAGTGGTTCACTGACGGATCTGCAGTTCATTCAGGGCCAAGAAGAGTGCAGTCATTGCAGGAAAGCAAGGTTTCCGCCATCTAAGAGAGTTTCTAGAAGCAACCCTGTTCCTTTCCCTGAATATTGTCATCATGTTCCAGAAGGTTTTGACAAACAAGATATTCCAACAATAAGATGGCCTTAGGATATGGCTGGTATGGCATAGATAAACAGACCCTGGATCTTTGATACATCATTGAGCAGTTCAATCAAATCTACACTGAAGCTCACCCCACCTGTTGCTGTCTAGTAATATAAGCAATTAACATTTTTAAAAAGTTATCAGACATTTAAGGTACTTCTGTGTCCTGGCTATTGTAAATAGTGCTGCTGTGAACATTCGCAGGGGGGTAGAATTGGAAGATTGGGATTGACACACATACACATTGATACTCTGGGTAAAATAACTAGTGAGAACCTACTGCGTAGCACAGGAAACCCGACTTAACGCACTGTGGGGACCTGATGGGAGGAAGTCCAAAAGGGAGGATGCATTTTGCTGTACAATAGAAAGTTACAAAACATTGCAAAGAAACTATAACTTTAAAAAACTAATTTAAAAAGAAAAAATGCTAGCTAAGCCCACTTGGGTTAGGTTTTCAGTTACTTGCAACTGAAGACCCCCTACCATACTCTCAGATGTCAAAGGTCCCCAACAATTGGCATCACCGTCATCAGCATAAACTCTCAGATGAAACTGTCTTCTGGCATGTGTCCCTGGTGGTTTCTGGAATCAAAAGACTATCAGTGTCCCTTTCCTGAGTCTTCTTTTCCATCAACCATGCTACGGTTTGTGTTCAACAAAGATTTAATGATAATAAAAGCTATCATCTTGTAAGTTCGTACTGCACACCAGGCCTTTCCTCACCCTCAAAACAAGTCTATTGGTAAGTACCACTGCTTCTACTATACGGAGGGTGAAGCTAAGACTTAGCCATCTTATCTACTTGACCTACATTACAGATCAATAAAATGGAGAGTCCAAGAGTCCAAGGCAGAGCTCCCTGATCCAGAGTCAAATTTTTAAACAGCTAAACTGCCTGTTAAAAGAAAAAACAAAAACATTTATTGGGCACCATCTATACGCCAGTTACAAGAGGTAGAGAGGATTAGTTTTCGCTCATGAGTCGCACATGGTCTAGTAGGCTATATAAATGTGTGCACATCGGGCAGGCAGAAGCAGGAGCTAAAGAGTCAAGTCAAGGCCAGCTCAGGAAAAGTCTGTCCAGTGTGCAAAGCAGCCTAGTCGCCACTCTGCTCGTAAAAGGTTTTCATCAGGGAAACAATGTGATCAGATAGGGGTGTGCAAACCGTGCATGGGACAGTGATGGGAAGATGACTAACCCAAACGAGACTGGAGTCAAGCAGGCTAGGAGGAAGGTGTGCAGGCCTCCTGGGGAGAGCTGGAGGAGCAGTCCCAGGACTGTCCCTTGAAAGGTAGCAAGAGGAGCGTAAGGAGCTCCTCCCAGATCCCCCATGAGCCCCGCATTCTGCACGGATGCAGAGCCCATGAAAACTGTAGGTGTTGGCAGCACATCCAAGTTAGGAAAGTGCCCCATCACACGCGAGTCATGTTCCTCTGACCGAGAGGGACCGCCACGCTCTAGGAGACATGCTGAGCTACCCAGCAGGCACTTAGAGTAACTGGACAGCAGAGAACCTGGCCAGAGCGAGCTGAGAACGGGGCACGGCCTCCAGAAGGGAAAAACATTTACGCTGCTTTCAACTGTTGTAAAGACAAAATTAATTCTGTGATTCACCCCATTCTTACCATGGAAATTCATCATTAAACATGCTAAAGTACACACACAAATGTAAACACACACATACAAGAGATATAAAGAACGCTCAATTGAGCAATCACTGGTTTGAATCATTTCTTCCTTTTTCACGTCCTATCCTTTGTGGCATCACTTCTGAAGCCACGGGTCATAATCAATTATAATTGCTAACACTGTTGAGCGGTTACCGTGTATCAGATACTATGCCAAACGTTTTACGTACATTAATCTTAACGAATTTGAAAAAGAAAATCCTATTACTAGTATTACTACCTAGTATTAGTAATACTAGTATTACTACCCTCACTTTTAAAGATGAGATAACCAAGGATTAGTAAGAAAGCACATGAGAAGAAACTTACACCAGCTCTGCTTGCCTTCTGGACACCACGCCTTCCACAAATGAGTGTTCTCCCTTACATTTATCTAGTCTTTCAGATTTACAGTAACATAATTCCTAACCTTATCTTACTCAATCATCACAGCAACTCTCCACAAAACCATTTCAACTTTTGGCTGAGGCTTGTAGAGGAACAATGACTAACCTAGGGCCACACAACAAGGAGTGGAAGCAAGACTTGCACCCAGCCTCCCAAGACAATAGTCCTAACTATTGAAACACACTGCATATATTAACATGCATTTCCTAGTTTCTGATTCTCATTGACTGAGCAATCTTCTCATGCAGTTTAGTCCCTCAGTCATGTCCAACTCTTGTGACCCCATGGACTGTAGCCTGCCATGCTTCTCTGTCCGTGGGATTCTCCAGGCAAGAATACTGAAGTGATTTGCCATTCCCTTCTCCAGGGGATCTTCCCAACCCAGGGATTGAACCCAGGTCTTCTGCATTGCAGGCAGCCTCCTTACCAACTGAGCCACCAGGGAGATTGTGTGTAAGTTACATTGATCTTCTCATGATAACATAACAGCTTAAATTATAGTGGAAAAAAACCTAAAGTTGATCACCACCATGTGTGTCTCTCCTGTACACACACAGAAAATAACAATAGTCATAATAATCATAACGGTGAACATTGCCCGAGGCATGCTTTTAAAAGAGCAATTTTCTTATTACTCTGTTCTAAAGTGCCTGAGCACCAAAATTGCAAAGCAGTTCACAAAACTGTCTTCAAATGCATTTGAAAAGAGAAGTGTTTCTTTTCCTTAACAAGGCCTGGACTGAGGTAAGGAATATTGATTTTATTCTTAAGGATCCTGACATCTATGACTTTCACATTTTAAGAATCAGGCTAAAAGCATAAAAAGAAAAGAGATTTTGCAGGCCTGGCCAAGACCGAACTCACTAGCTGTCTTCCTAGTCTCCTGGCAGCTCTGGCCACAGGGGACAGGCCACCGTCACCATCTCAGAGCAACTAATGAACCAAGAGGGAAGGAATTACCCCTTTACGGAAGACCCACCACCCAAGGGCTCTGCTCAGCACGCTATGTGTCCAGAAGGATGCAAAGCAAAGGGCTAAACGTACGTGCCCTAGAACCAGCCTGTCTGGATTTGAAGTCCAGATCTGCGTTATTAGCTGAAGGTCTTGTTCAAATCTCAGCCTCTCTGCCTCAGTCTCTCCTTTTTAACATGAGTGCTGTAATAGTACCAACCTCACTGGATTGCTGTGAGTTGGTATATGTTGAGAACTAAAAACAGTTCCTGGCACTCAGTAAGAGATCTTTTTTATACGCATCACCCAGGAACATTAGTACGGTCTTGTTGAATCCTCACACCCATCCTGTGAGATTGAAGCTCTCACCCTTTTCCAGAAGATGAAGAAACGACAACTCAGAGTGGCTGGGAATGTACAGGAAAAGGTGACTGTAGCCCAGCCACATTCACTTCCGGCTGGCTGGCTCTGCACCCACATTTGTCTTCAAGACTCACAGTGGAGTTGAATAAGGCCCCACATTAGAAACTGCGCATTAACATAGGACAGTATCGACAACCTACTGACAACCAGACACACGATAGCCCGGTCATGATCCATTATGCGACTAATACTGACTCTCAGAAATTCCAGTGATGCTCCTCCACCCATCATTCTAGCCCCTCACTCATTCGCTATTCACTCACCCACGCACCCATCTATCCACTTACCCACATATCCACCCACCCACCCCTATAGCCACTTATTCACCCATTTACTCACCCACTGGCAAATATTTACAGAGATCATTCTCTTTGCCTCTTCCTGGTGAAGCTGCCAAAACCTTCAGAATAGTACCACATTAAATTGCAGATTGAATGCTATACCAGGTGTTAGAGGGACATAAAAGGGTTACCTGACAGACCTTAACACAAATACACAGTCTTCATCTTTGGTATCCAAAACACATTTTCTATTTACCCTCTATGCTTACCCCAACCCCTCAAAGAGACATTTTGCAATCCACACACAAAGCAAATTGACTAGTTATTTGTAGAGATGATACATCCAACCTCTCTAGCTTGAGATATATATTTTTCTTAATATTCAAGTGAAACAACCCTAACCTGCTTTTCTACCTATCAGGGAATGTCTTTCTTCTCTCCCAGGGTGATCCTTGGACCTGCACGGTATTGATTCAATCTCAGGAGGCGGTCTGTTTAAACATCATCAAAAGATCAGAACACAAATATCCCTGTTTGGCCCCACAGCTGGCCAAGGTGACTTGGGCTCTCTAGCTCTTGTGACTGATGGGGCCCCACTAATGTATCTCGGAGGGTTCATAACATCAAAGCCATCTCTACCTGGGAAGCGCATCCCCGGTGCTGGTACTGTACTATTTTTCCAGAGGTTGAATAAGGAGGTCAAGGGGCTTTGAGGGATTAAAAAAAAATCCCCGATCACAAGCGTTTCACTCAGCTATGGTTGCTGCATCAAACCTCTGCCTTCCAGAGTGAAGCTCCTTGACAGCTCCTTTCTCTCAATATACATCACACATGTGCACGCTTCTTTGAATTCGCCATAATCCAGGGAGTCTCTGTAAGAAAGAATTCAGCTCTACCTAGAACTAGTCCTCCCCTAAATTCTTGGAAGGTTTATACAAAGAGATAGGTGGGTCAGAGCAGAGACCTCAATGGTGCCTCACAAGGCCAAGGGTTGGGGTCAGGGTTAGGATTCTGGTTCCTACCACCGGAACCTTGGCCTGGCCTCCACACACACTCCTGCCTAGTTGAGAGGAAGCCCCTCCTGCCCCTAGTTCCAGGACCCACCCACTTCCTGCCCCCAAATGATCGGCAGTCAGAGCACCGCATGTCTTCTTAAAGACCAATAATAGCACATTTCCCTCCATCTGGGATACCCAGGCATCACCCTAGATTCCTTTCTAAATTTCCACCACCCTATTTTCTGGGCTCCTTCTCTTCTTTCCTAGGAACCATCATTATGCAGTAAGCCAGGGCGGGTCAGGGAAGAGGGGATTCTACCAGCTGTAGAGACATTTCATAGACTTGTTCTGTGTATTCAATGAGGATATGGACGCAAAAGTGCCTGAGAAGCACCAATCAACCTGAGCTCTCTGCCCCCTTCCTCAAACTACTTAATTTTCTTTGAAACTAAAACTTATCTTCTAATTGCCCTTGACTTCAAATGTCACATTCTTTGGCCCATACCCTATTACTAATCC
Source organism: Neotragus moschatus (assembly GCA_006410615.1). Lineage (NCBI taxonomy): Eukaryota > Metazoa > Chordata > Mammalia > Artiodactyla > Bovidae > Neotragus > Neotragus moschatus. The sequence continues at coordinate 10,478 of SJYA01010687.1, forward strand.
ATTCTTGCCTAGTTCCTCCTACATTTCTTTTGTTCATGTTAAAGATGACTTTTCTTTTCACCTAAGTCTTGCTACCTCCTACACTGATTACTTCAGCTAGATTGAAAACGAGGTCTAGCTCCTCCTCCATAAAACACTAATTAATCAATCATCCTAGAACCAGAGCAGCTTGGTGCCTTGATATTTGATAGAAAGATCAGTAGTGTTGCTGTCAGACTGAGACATAAGGTTTAAGAGCAGAAAGAGCCAAGTGATTTTACACTTGTAAGCTTCCATTTGCTCATCTCTGATACCTTAACTCATAAGCTTATTGAGACATTTGCAAATAACTGAAGAGGAATCTCCAAGAGGCAATAGAACATGAACTTACTGCATCTAAGCAGACACACCTGGTTCTGGTCTTCGCCACTAAACCAGTTTTTCTGCATAGAATGTACAGATTACTCCATCAGACAGGAGCAGAATTCACATTTGCAAGTTCACATGGAACATTCACCAATATAGGCTACATTCTGAGCCACAGCACACAACATTTTTAAATGTTAAAGCATAGAAACATACAAAATATGTTCTCAGACCACAACGGAATTAAACTAGGAATCAATCACAGAAAGAGAACTTCCAAAAATTTGTATTTAAATAGCACATTTCTAAATAACGCAATGGTCAAAGACGAAAGGCACGATTAAAAATATTTTGAGCTAAATGAAAATGAAAATATAATTATCAAAATATATGAGAAGCCTTTTCACTGCAGATGGTGACATCAGCCATGAAATTAAAAGGCACTTGCTCCTTAGAAGAAAAGCTATCACAAACTTGAAGTGAAGTGAAGTTGCTCAGTCGTGTCCAACTCTGCAACCCCATGGACTGCAGCCCACCAGGCTCCTCTGTCCATGCGATTTTCCAGGCAAGAGTACTGGAATGGGCTGCCATTTCCTTCTCCAAACTTAGACGGCATATAAAAAAGCAGAGACATTATTATGCCAACGAAAGTCCAACAGTCAAAGCTATGGTTTTTCCAGTAGTCACATAGAGGTGTGAGAGTTGGACCATAAAGAAGGCTGAGTGCCAAAGAATTGATGCTTTTAAACTGTGGTGTTGGAGAAGACTCTTGAGAGTCCCCTGGAATAAACCAGTCAATCCTAAAGGAAATCAACCCTGAATATTCATTGGAAAGACTGATGCTGAAGCTGAAGCTCCAATACTTTGGCCTCCTGATGTGAAGAGATGACTCATTGGAAAAGACCCTAATGCTGGGAAAGACTGAAGGCAGGAGGAGAAGGGGATGACAGAGGATGAGATAGTTGGATGGCATCACTGACTCAATGGACATGAGTTTGAGCAAGTGCTGGGAGATGGTGAAGGACAAGGAAGACTCATGTAAAGCAGTCCATGATGTTGCAAAGATTCAGACACAACTGAGTGACTGAACAAGTGAAGGAAAACTTGAGACCAATATCTCTCATGAACATAAGAATGAAAATGCTCAACAAGTAGCAGCAAATCAAATCCAATACTTTACACAAAAATAATTTTACACTCTGGCCATGTGGGATTTATTCCAGGATGTATGCGCTTAGTCACTCAGTCGTGTCTGACTCTTTGTGACCCCCATGGACTGTAGCCTGCCAGGCTCCTCTGTCCACAGGGATTCTCCAGGCAAGAATACTAGAGTGGGATGCCATGCCTTCTTCTAGGGGATCTTCCCAACTCAGGGGTCAAATCCGTGTCTCCTGCAGTGCAGGTGGATTCTTTACTGTCTGTGCCACCAGGGAAGCCCTGGTTCAATATTAAAAAATCAGTGTAATCTCCCACATTAACAGGCTAAAGAAGAAAAATCACATCAGTTAACACAGTAAAAAAAAAAAAAATTAAATTAAATCTAGATGCCATTCATGGCTTTAAAGCTTGAAAGTGAATGACTTTTATATTGTATACTTTTATATTGTGTGTATGCTGCTGCTATGTCGCTTCAGTCATGTCCAACCCTGTGCGACCTCACAGATGACAGCCCACCAGGCTCCACCGTCCCTGGGATTTTCCAGGCAAGAACACTGGAGTGGGTTGCCATTTCCTTCTCCAATATTGTGTGTATACATATATATAAAATGCTTTATATTAATGCACTGCTGCTGCTAAGTCGCTTCAGTCGCGTCTGACTCTGCGACCCCAGAGACGGCAGCCCACCAGGCTCCCCCGTCCCTGGGATTCTCCAGGCAAGAACACGGGAGGTTGCCATTTCCTTTTCCATACAGTCATCTTAACCAGTATTAAAATGAAAAAGGAAGTGGAGGGAGAGAAATAGAATAAAATTGCAAGTATCTGTAATTGCAGTAATCTGTAATCTGTAAAAAAGTAATTCTGAAGCTTTTGTTTCAAGTGTGTCTGAGTGGGTATATGTACATACATGTGCTTGCTGCTAAGTCACTTCCGTCATGTCCGACTCTGTGCGAACCCATAGACGGCAGCCCACCAGGCTCCCCCATCCTTGGGATTCTCCAGGCAAGAACACTGGAGTGGGTTGCCATTTCCTTCTCCAATGTATGAACGTGAAAAGTGAAAGTGAAGTCGCTCAGTCTTGTCGGGCTGTTCGCGACCCCATGGACTGCAGCCCACCAGGCTCCCCCATCCATGGGACTTTCCAGGCAAGAACCCTGGATATTAATGCACATATATACGGAATTTAGAAAGAGGGGACTGACAGTCCTACATGCAGGGCAGCAGAGGAGGCACATGTAAAGAACAGACTTTTGGACTCAGTGGAAGAGGGCAAGGGTGGGATAGGATTTGAGGGAACAGCACTGAAACGTGTATTACCATATGTAAAATAGATGACCAGTGCAACTCTGACGCATGAAGCAGGGCACCCAGAGTCAGTGCTCTGGGACAACCCAGAGGGATGGGGTGGGCAGGGAGGTGGGAGGGAGGTTCAGGATGGGGG
>SJYA01010689.1:0-13421 GCA_006410615.1 Neotragus moschatus
GTAGTTTATTTAGACTACAGCACTTTTAGATAATCATTTTTAAAATTGAATTTAGAATCTGTGGTACATTCTTGGGATTTTATTCAAAGACATCAAATAATAATATTTAAAGGGTGAACAATACAAATTTTTTAAATGTATAATTTAGGAATTTCCTGTGGCCTAAAGGTTAGTGTTCTGGGCTTTCTTTTACTGCCATGGCTTGGGTACAATCCCTGATCTGGAAACTGAGTTACTGTATACTGGCAGTCAAAGGAAAAAAAGTGTATAATGCAATGGGTTTTTTTTTAGTATATTTACAGAGGTATGGAGCCACTCTATAATCAATTTTAAAACATTCACCCCTCCAGCAAAGGAAACCCTTACCAATTAGAAGTCACTCCCAATACCCCATCTCACTCCTCCTCCCCAATCCACTAATCTTCCCTCTCTCTAGATTTGCCTGTTCTGAACATTTCACATTGTCCACAAAAAAATGATTAATGGTTAATCTAGGAAAGAAATAGAGGAACCTCCTTGGTGGTCCAGTGGTTAACTCTGTTCCCTCATCAGGGAACTGGATCCCATGTGCCAACAACTAAGAATTCAAATGCCACAACTAAAGAAGCCACAGGCCACAACTGAAAATTATATATGTATATCCTGCAAATGGCTATTAAGACCTGGTACAGCAAGATATTAAATAAATAAGTAATTTTTTAAAAAGAAATTGAGAATTTTGTTCAAGCCAATTTATAATCAAGAGGATTATAACCCGGGAGACAGTCTTTCAGCAAACTCTGAGGATTTTCTGCCCATTAGAGGTTAGTGCATGGGGCTGCCCCATGCTTCTGTTGGTGGGGGAGCTCCAGCCCTTGTGCACTGCCTTAGGAGGCCACCCCGGCCTGGCAGGCCCAATCAATGGTGGATCTGGAGGTGGTGCCTGACCGCTCTCTGGGAAAAGAGCAATAGATATTGGCACTGGTCTCCTCTTTTAGGCATGACCTCATCCTTAACCTCACTCAGCAGAGGATCAAACTACTGTTTGAAGCTTTCAGTCAGAGACTTAAGGTGATTCAAATATATCACTTGACTAAAGTACAGTTAAACTACTGTGGCGTGCATTTTAATTGAGCAGACTGACCAGTCTTTGGTGCAGCCCATCCTGGAGTGGACAACTCCACTGCACAGCTTTTTCAGCTCAACCTCAGAGGACTGTCTTTCTCTTTTCAGCTAGATCCATGCACCAAGTTTCCCAAGTATAAGCCCAATTTTGCCCATGTTCTGGCTTCTCTCCAGGTACCCCACAGAGCAACTGTGAGATGAATATACATGTACAGTGGAAACAGCCTACAGGATACCAAGGCTCCCATGATGCCCCTGAGATGTTTCCTGGGCAACATGTATGCTGAGAATGTAGATAATCTTTGATATGAAAGTGGATCCTCAGGTTTATAACTTTGCCTATTTGCCACAGGTTGTGGACCCAACTTATACCAGATGGCCCAGATGTAGATATTTGAAATCTTAGTATATTTTGGCGATTCCTGCCAAGATGTTCTTAGCACGCTTGACTCTCCACACAAGGTCTTCTAAAAGTCAGAAGACAAGATGAAGATTCTTTCTCCTTCGCCTCACAAGCAAGTTCCATCCAAGTGTAATGACTACTTTTTCTTTTTGGCTGCGCTGTCTTCCTTACAGCTTGTGAACTGTTTTATTGTGGAGCACAGGCTCTAGAGCACATGGGCTTAGTTGCCCTGGGCTATGTGGGATCCCACCAGGGAAGGAACCCGTGTCCTGCTTTGGAAGGTGGATTCTTAGGTACTGGACCACCAGGGAAGTTCCATGACTGCTTTTTAACTACTTCACTCTCAGAATGAACATCTGCTTTGATGGGAATACACACAAAATGAAGAGGTTTGTCCTACACACCAGTTACCCTAAACATTATAATTTTAATACGTATCACTACAGTGAATTCAAGATTCTACTAACTGTCAAGAAAGAAAACTCAGAGGGTCAGACAGAAACACACATGACCCATAGCAAGTGGGACAACATTCAGGAGCTTGGCCTTCCAGGCCTGGTGCCCACCTGAGAACCATGGAGCTGTACCCTAGGAACATCAGGACCCATGCTCCTCCATGGAACTGTGTATCACATACTATTCAGCAGGCCACCCTGTGGGTTTTCTTGGACACCTCGCCAGTGTGGAAGGACTATTGGGATATGTTAAGGTGGGGCTCAGGCTGGGTGCTCTGCCATGAGGTGAGAGGTCCAGATATTCCTCTGTCCCCCATTCTCACCTGCTGGTGCCAACAGGGAACACAGACTACAAAGAGAAGCACAACGCTGCACCTTGATACCCAGACCCAGGAGCTCTCAGCATGTAAGGAGACAGGGCTCTGTCTTTCCTGTCCCACGCACCCTGGGAAAAGTCTTTTTTGGGACTCTTTCTGTGATTGAGGACACAGGCATTCAGGATAAGGACAAGGTCCTGCCNGCACAACGCTGCACCTTGATACCCAGACCCAGGAGCTCTCAGCATGTAAGGAGACAGGGCTCTGTCTTTCCTGTCCCACGCACCCTGGGAAAAGTCTTTTTTGGGACTCTTTCTGTGATTGAGGACACAGGCATTCAGGATAAGGACAAGGTCCTGCCTTTGGCCCAACGTGGCCATGTGACCAGTAAGGCAAACAGGGAGCATGCCCGTAGTACTTAGTGGTGACTTTTTTTGCACTACATCCACATTAGTTACTTGATGAGCTGGTTGTGGCCAGGATGGCCCACCTACCCTTCCCTGTTTCTTTCTTGTATGCGCTCCCTGCCAGGCCTAGTAGGCCCACCCAACTGGTTGAAACACAACTTTCTACCATCAAGGTATGTGCCTGGGCCTGGTTCCCACTGCTCTTGGAGCCAGCCTGAAAGGTTGCCTGTTTCCTAACTCTTTCCCAACCTGGCTGGTAGGACTGCATGTTTCCATCCTGTTTGCATCTTTCATTTAATGCCAAGGTTTTAGCTAAAGACATCTTCCAGACATCTTCCTTCTTTTGTGTGGCTTTCAGCATTCTGTTCTGCACTGTGGGCTTGGCTCTCCTGCCCTGACTCTGGACAGTGTCTCCTGGCCAAGCCCATTCATGGTGCAAGGCCTGTGGGGCTCAAGGAAGGCTGGGCTGCTCAGTCTTTTTGTGGGATTTGCTAAAGAAAGTAGCATATGTGTTTTAAAAAAATTAATCCTTTTGAAAAGTATTGAGAAGTTTATAATTTAACCCTGTTTTTAATATTTTGGCTTAGCAACTTGCGAGACATAGATGAAAATTTTGAGAGTTTTTCACCTGGGTGTACAGATTTTTGTAAGTACAACTCTTTTGTAATACACTCATGTACAGCCTCACCCTGTAGAGTTTTTAACGAGTGTGCAGAGGACCTGCCCTGGGCTCCTTTGTGGTGCCCGGACTGATAGCCAAGCTTGTGTGGCATTCCCATAACTTTGTGACTGATTGTTTTCCTATGTAGACTGTGGCCTGGCCAAAGACCTGCACACATCCCTCTCTGGGGTAGCCAGAACTCTTCCCATCCTCCTAGAATGAGGGAACATTCCTCATGCCCTGCCCATAGTCCTCCTCCTATGGCTTCAGCAACAGCTCACCTTGTGCTGTTGCTGGAATGTTAGCACTTAAAAAAAAAAGAAATTAGTGCACAGTTATATACATTTTGAAGACAAAACAAATGATGATAGTTTGCATCGTCCAAATCTGCGTGTACAGATGAAGATTAAGGATTAAGAAAGAAATGTGGGAATTCCCTGGAGGTCCAGTGGTTAGGACTCAGTGCTTTCATTGCCCAGGACTGCATTCAGTCCCTGGTTGGGGAACTAAAATCTTGCATGGTGTATGGTGCACCCCAAAAATAATAATAATAAATAAAATAAGAAGAACATTTGAACTAGAAATGAAAACCCTCTTCATTTGAGAAGGAAAAGAAATAAAACACCCCCATGCTCAATCCCTCACGTTATATCCTAAGGAATTACTTTTCTGGTGCCAGAAATAATTGCTCTTTACCATCAAGCAGGAATTCCTGTGTCTTTTAAGGAAATCTGGTTAACACATAACTGCGGAAGCACAGTGCACACTAAAGAGAAGTAGTGGCCTAAGAGAGCAGAGAGAGTTTTATGTTTAAATTTTTTTGTTGTGCCTTAAAAATGATTTTATTTCATCAACTCCATCTTTTGATCCTTAATCTTTTGCTAGAAGGCATTTGGTAATCAAATATTTGATCCCTTGATGCCACCCAGAATGGTTGCTTACCTGCTCTAGGTCCATCATATGCCTCCATTCCTGGTTCTAAAAGCCTGCTCTTTCTTTCCTTTTAGGGGGGGATTGTACTAGTAGAGGGGCTTCCTCTGTGGCTGAGCGGTAAAGAATCTGCCTGCAATGCAGGAGCCACAGTAGACTCAGGTTCGTCCCCTGGGTCAGGAAGACCCCCTGGAGAAGGACATGGCAACCCACTCCAGTATTATTGCCTGGAGAATCCCATGTACACAGAAGCCTGGTGGGGTATAGTCCATAGTGTCTAAGAAGAGTTGGACAGGACTGAAGCGAATTAGCACTCATGCATGTACATATTAGTAGAATGTCTGGCAAGGACTGACAGTCAATCCAAATTGTCCAATAGAACTTAAACCAATTTTACATTGTATATGCATTGCGAATGTTCATTGTTTTATAGGGAACTATAGATGTGATCAATAATTTCAAGCAGTTTAGATGTTACTGTCTTAGTAGAAGTTGGTGATACACAGCATGAAATGCAGGAAGCCGTCACTTTATAAGTCACACAAACTGTAATCAAAATTACCATCAAGAATAACAATGCCAGGGACTTCTCTGTGGTCCAGTGGCTAAAACACTGTGCTCCCAATGCAGGGGCCCTGGGTTTGATCCCTGGTCAGGGAATTACATGCTGCATGTTGCAACTAAGACACATGAAAATTGAAGATGCCCTGTGCTGCAACTAAGACCTGGTGCAGCCAAATAAATAAATATATTAAAAAGAATAACAATACCGTTAGTAAAGATACAACCTCTTCCTTCCCAAACCAAACCATTTTCCTCGCATCTCCCCTAAACTCGAAAGAAGGTCGTTCCGAATGGAAATTGGAGTCTTCATTTGAGTCACAATATGGGTTATATTAGAAGCCTCTTGGGAAGCAGTTAAAATATCAAGGGCCACTGGATTTTCTCATCATGGAAACTTCTGAATTAAGCAAGCTAACGGCTTGGTTACTATCATTTAAGGCTTGCTGGGTGAGTTTTGGTAAAGTCTCTGTGAATAATGACATCTTTTATTTCATATGAAGGAATAAATATCGTTGACTAAGTGATCATACCTGTGGAAGACTGATCCCTGTGTGTTCACTTTAAAGGCAGATTGACGGGCAGTTTCAAAGGCTACTTCCTCTACGTGACCTTGAGCATGAGTAAAACTAATAGTGCATCTTTCTAACCAGCCTGAGGAGAGCCAAGGCCATAAATTTGTTCCATGAATTCACTGGATCTTAGTAGGAGCTAACTAATATACTTAGCATCTAGTGAAAAGGAGTATTTATAGCCATACTCCAAGAAATGTCATTAACTGGCTGGATAAGAGAGCCCCACTTAGTGATATCTGCAGTAGCTTATACAGTCCTAGAGTATCTTTCTTCTAAAATAAAAGTTCTAAGCATCTTCCAATTAGAACCTTGGAGAGAAGTCCATCACAGTACACTTGGAAAAGTTGGACATAGGTTATTGACTGTAAAACAATTGAATTAATTTGAAACTCTATGTAGGATTTGTGTCCGTGATAGAAAAAAGTTGGTTTATACAAAAGTCCAGTAAATCAGTAAAAAGCTATAAATGATCATAAAAGTCAGGTCCAGCATCTTAGGATAGCTGTCTACCTCTGATATTGTCTTCTTGTCCTAGTGTGGGTGTCGTTTCCCTTCTATGTGAGCAATGTATTAAAGTGAGTTGAAGTCAGCAGGTCTCTCTATATACCAGCCCAGTGGAGGACCCTTTTGAAGTAGGAAATAAGAATCCAAAAGTCAATTTCCTTCAGTTTTACTGTGTGTGAGTTAGTTAAGAATACCTGGTAGGGATCTCCGTCTAGGTTGGAGATAATCTTTTAAACAGTGCCTTTCCTAGTATGCATAATCTGCCTGACTGCAGGGCATGTATGGGGTACTCGATCTTCACCCAAAGATAGATTGCTGTGATAAGCTTCAGAAGAAAACTTAGAATGCCCTTGAAAAATTTAGTTAACAATAATATAGCATAGTAATGAGAAGCCATTCAGGAAATGAATGTTAGGCAGTAAATTAAAAAAAAAAAAGAACACTAGAATTTAATATCCACAAAATTATATTGTTGAAACATAATTTTTTTCTCTCTAAAATTATCCTCATTTCCTGATTTGAGAGAATAGCATTGAAACATGTATATTATATGTGAAACAGATCGCCAGCCCATGCATGAGACAGGGTGCTCGGGACTGGTGCACTGGGATGACTCTGAGGGATGAGACGGGGAGGGAGGTGGGAGGGAGCTTCAGGATGGGGAACACATGTACACCCATGGCTGATTCATGTCAATGTATGGCAAAAACTACTACAATACTGTAAAGTAATTAGCCTCCAATTAAATTAATTTAAAAAAAATAAAAAAAGATATCTGGAAAAGTAAAATTATCCTCATTTCNGGAGGGGGGTTCAGGATGGGGAACACATGTATACCCATGGCGGATTCATGTCAATGTATGGCAAAACCACTACAATACTGTAAAGTAATTAGCCTCCAATTAAAATAAATTGATTTATATTAAAAAAAGAAAGAGACACGTGTAACCCAATGTTCATCGCAGCACTGTTTACAATAGCTAGGATGTGGCAGCAACCTAGATGCCCACCGGCAGATGAATGAATAAGAAAGCTATGGTATATATACACAATGAAATATTACTCAGCTACAAAAAGAATGCATTTGAATCAGTTCTAATATGGATGAAACCGGAGCCTATTATACAAAGTGAAGTAAGTCAGAAAGAAAAACACCAATACAGTATATTAGTGCATATATATGGAATTTAGAAAGATGGCAACGATGACCATATATGGGAGACAACAAAAGAGACAAAAAGATAAAGAATAGACTTTTGGACTCTGTGGGAGAAGGTGAGGGTGGGATGATTTGAGAGAACAGCATTGAAACATGTATATTATCATATGTGAAATGGATCGCCAGTCCTGGTTTGATGCATGAGACAGGGGACTCAAGGCCAGTGCACTGGGATGACCCTGAGGGATGGGATGGGGAGGGAAGTGGGAGGGGGTTCAGGATGGGGGACACATGTACACCTATGGCTGATTCATGTCGATGTATGGCAAAAGCCACTACAATATTTTAATAAGCCTCCAATTAAATAAATTAATCTTTTTAATGGTTTAAAAAAAGTTTTTAATAAATAAAACATATGAAAGTGAAAAAAAAAAACCTTCCTTGGGACAATTACATTATTTCACTAAAAATTAATAAAGTGACATGTGATCTGTGCATTAGCTGCTTGTGGATTTTATTACTGTGAGTACATTCCCTGGGGTTCTGTAATCCCCCCTAGAAGGCAGCAATCACATCAATGTGCCCATCGACCTCCAGCCCCTCCAGGGACTACCCTCCCATTTGCTTTCTCAAACTATAACAGGTAGGATTTTTAAATCTCTGTGGATTTTATACCGAAGTATTTTTATTTCCTTTGACTTTGCTACAATTTCAAATTATCTTCTAAAACTTCATGAAGGCATGAACCAGCCTCTGTGCTTTTTCTGCACTAGCCAGAATATGTTTTGTGATGGTAACTGGATTAGATTTAAACTTGCAAAAGTATCTTAATGTTTCTGCTCCTAATCAGATGGTTATGGTTCCTGTTTGGCAAGGGGTTTGAAATCGGACTTTCTTCTTTGTCAAAACTCCTTCTTTTTATCTATATGAATTTATTCCTCATGTATAAGGGGTTACTGCATTTAACACATCATTAATTTATCTAGGGCTGTCAGGTTTATTGCAGGTAGAGTGACCTTTAGAAAGGATTAAAAAAAAGTATGTTTAGTGGCTGAGATTTAAATATATGTAAAACATAATTTCTCACTTGAGAATTATATTCTGGATCATGAGCATTGTAACCGGTTGCTAAGGGAGACTATAGAATCATGTGCAGCCTAACCTGGAAATAAGAGGAAAGTCTATGGGAGTAGGCAATGTATTACAGAGGAAATATACCAGAACCGTAATCCTGTTACTAACTTGCTGCAGGACTCTGGGTTAGCTACTTAACCTTTCCAAGCCTCATTTCCTCACCCATAAACCAAGGGAGGTGGACCAAAAAGAAGGATAAATCCCCTTCCAGCTCCGAAGTTCAAGTTCTGAGATTCTGTGAACCCACTGGTCTAGCCCCTCAACATATAATCCCAATTAGTGAAATTTATTGGGGAAATCTATAATTTACAATCTAATCAGCATCCCCTGCCTTGTATATCAATCTATAATGTTCCTTTCTTATCCCAGACACTTTTCCCTGTCCTCTCTACGTTCACAGGTGCTTTCCAGGTGGTGCTAGTAGTAAAGAACCTGCCTGCCAACTCAGGAAACACAAGACACACTGGTTCGGTACATGGACCAGGAAGCTCCTCTGGAGAAGGTCACTCCAGTATTCTTGCCTGGAGAATCCCATGTACAGAGGAGCCTAGTGGGCTACAGTCCATGGAGTCGCAAAGAGTCAGACACAACCGAAGCAACTTAGCACACACGCTATAGCTCACAAGGACGCCCAGACCAGACTTCACTCCACTGTGCCCCGTGAACTCCCTCTCCTGATGACAAGCTTTCTCTCCCCATCCCTCACCTAGTCAGCTCTCACTCTTACCCTCTCTAGGCTGGCTCTCCAATCCTACCTAAAGCAAGCTTCAGACATGGAAGAAGCCCTAAGCAGCAGTCAAAATCTCACTCTCAAATATCATCCTGTGTGTATTAACACCAGCTTTTTCTTTTTATTGTAACTTGAAGGAGGGACTGTAACTGAAGAACAACTGAAAGAAAACTAACATCCGTTAAACACCAGTTATGTGTCACACCTCTGCATATCACCTTTACTCCTTACAGCTAGCTCTTAAAATAGATACTGTTTGCTTTTTTTTTTTTTTTTTTGAAGTTGGGAAAATAAATGTCCAGGGAAATTAAATAAATTGCGGAGATCAAGAGATAGCATCAGCAGAACTTCGACTCAAACTCCCAGTCCATCTGACTTGAGAACTGCTCTCTCCACCAAATCACACAGTCTCAGTCTGGTCCACAAAGTCCCAGGGTTCTGGGGTATGATCTCAGGGCCCTCCAAGAAGAGAGGACACAAATTAGACTCCATCCTTTCTTTACTCTGAGGATATCCAGAATGTCCCCAAAGGTATTTGTTTTGTAATTATTCCTATTTGATCTGAGGGAAAACAAAATATCCCACTGATTTAGAAATGTTTGTACAGCACTTGTTAAGAAAACAAAGAGCTGGCCCCACCTAGAGTATCACCTTTTTCTACTCATAGACGCTTATTCCGATAGACAATTCAGGTGACGGGCTTAGATTGAATAACCACTCTCACCAATCACCCATTCTCAGGGACAGTCTCAGAAATAAGGGCGCCATGGTAGAGGCTCAACAATTGTTATACAATTGCTGTTCTGTGCCACTCCTCCTCTGGCTGAATCTAACCTCAGCTACATCAAAGATGACTGCAGGGCAGTATAGTAGAATCTCACGACACTCACGGTTTGTAAACATTCCACAGATTCCATATACCTACAATTTTAACTTCATGGTTAACATGCTCAGGGTTACATCAAATCACACAACCATGTTTTTCTTTTTTTTTTTTTAATTCTCCTGCACCTGCATCGACCCTCTTCTTTTCTCTGACCCAGTGGATTACAATGTGTGAAAACAGAAGTCTACACTGAGAGAGAATGGATGTGCTACAGGCTGCCTGTGTGAGCAAATAGTAGATAACCACATGTACTCCTGGCCAATGTTTTCTGAAGTAGAACGTTTGGCAACACTGCAGGCAGAGGAGGGATAATAACATCTGAAGTTAGCTACAGGGCTTAGAAGTGTCTGGCATCTGAAAGGTCAATGTGTGATCAACAGGTAAGGCAGGAGCCAAAAGAAAACAGCAGCAGGAGGAAGAGATAAGGAGCAAAAAGCATCAAATAAACAGCCTCAAACTTGAGAAATGGCTTCTGGGTGTTTACTGGACTGGGAATCTGTGACACTGAGTTGGGGTGTTTCTGACCCTTTTATAATTGTGTCATTCGTCAAAGAAGCCACACTGGAAATGGAGAGCTAGACTTAGTGATTTTACCGCTGACTGCAAGGTACTTACAATTTGTCCAAGAAAGGTGGAGAGACAGAGATAAAGGCCTTCCAGTTCCTACGTGGGGCTGCTTTACACAGCTGGAAAAGATCAACAGGCACCATTTCAATCCATGCAACCTCTGCAGTGGCCGTGGGCTAATGAAGAGACATCCCCAGACACTTAACTGAGGCTTCTCTCCCCAAGGCTCATTCCCCTACAAGGACATGGCATGGTATCTCAGGTATGGAACCACATCAAGTAAGATCATGTAGGTAGGTAGCCTTTAGATTGCAAGTAAAGCATAACAGGTATTCTCTAAAGCAGCGGTCCCCAACCTCCTCAGTACCAAGGACTGGTTTCATTTTTCCATGGACCAGGACGGGGGTTGAGGGGATGGTTTTGGGCTGATTCAAACATATTACACATACTGTGCACTTTATTTCTATTGTTACTACATTGTGATAATGAAATAATTATATAGCTCACCATAACGCAGAATCAGTGGGAGCCCTGAGCTTCTTTTCCTCAGCTTAGGTGGTAATGCAGGTGATGGGGATCAGCTGTAAATATAGACGAAGCTTTGCTAACTTGCCTGCCGCTCATCTGCTGCTGTGCGGCCAGGTTCCTAACAGGCCACAGACTGCTGGGTGTCCACGGCCCAGAAGCTGAGGATCCCTGCTCTAAGAGTTAACATCTTCTCCAAATTAAATTCATTTTGCATACAGTAAATTTGAGATGCCTAGAAATTGTTATCAGAGAAGGCAATGGCACCCCACTCCAGTATTCTTTCCTGGAAAATCCCATGGGCAGAGGAGCCTGGTAGGCTGCAGTCCATGGGGTCGCGAAGAGTCGGACACAACTGAAGCGACTTAGCAGCATCAGCAGAGACTGTTACATGGGGATATTCGTATTCACTGTGAAGGTATGATTCAAGTTTAAAACAGGGGCAGGTCTGTGAAAGTGAGAAGGGTAGAAAGAAAAATGGGTCACTGGTAACTGTGTATCAGGGACAAGAATATCCTTTTCTGAGAAGTGAGCATCACCATGCATGNAGCGACTTAGCAGCATCAGCAGAGACTGTTACATGGGGATATTCGTATTCACTGTGAAGGTATGATTCAAGTTTAAAACAGGGGCAGGTCTGTGAAAGTGAGAAGGGTAGAAAGAAAAATGGGTCACTGGTAACTGTGTATCAGGGACAAGAATATCCTTTTCTGAGAAGTGAGCATCACCATGCATGGCCTTTACCTTGTCACTTATATTTTGATCACTGGTTGGTCAGTGACCCAACTGATAAACTATGCTTATTCCATGCATCTCATGAGAAAACAAGTAGCTAAAAACTTTAAACACTGGGTGCAGTGTTAGAACAAGGAAATTTCTTGATTGCTTTCCCTGGTCAGGGCCTGTGTGCCTTCCCACACATCCCAGACCTGAAACGTGAGCTCTGATAATTGCCTCGTCAACCATTCTCCACCAGCCAAAGTGCTAGTGGTTCACGTCGTGGCCTCTTCTCTTTTTCTTGCAAAGAAGAGAAAAGCCACACAAATTTAAGATTTCAATTATGAGCTCTCCTACTTGACCCTGCTGGCTTTGAAACCACAAAATGATCCCTCTCTCTCTGCATTTCATACTTCTCCTTTTAGAAAGAGCAAGTGAGATGCAATTGGTAGGAACATGTGATGAAAAAAATTGGAGTGAAAACTCAAACTGCCTTAAACACCAGATGCCAAAAGAACAAACCTGGTTAATGATCTAACTTTTAAATATATTGTGTGCAAAGAAAATAGCAGCAGGAAAACAGGCAACACAAAATGTGTCATAATGTCCACCCACTGAAAAACACTGCATTCTAATAGGGTAAGGGTGGGAGGAATGAGAGGGAAAAAAATGAAAGTAACAATATTTCAGTTCCTACTATGTGCTGAGTAGCTTGACATATAGTTTAAACATTATTTTTCTCTAACCTCCTCAGGACAATATTTGCAGTCTGAATGGAATTTAAATCTGTTCCAGTTTGAGCATTGGGACTTTTTAGTAGCCCACACTGAAAGACATTTTATCATTTCTATAAAAATCAAAAACAGAAATTCTGTTAAAGATGATCTGTCAGTAGTCCTCAGAACTACCTCCTGTTCACAGATTCACTAGAAGGATTCATGGAACTCACATACAGTTGTATTCCTATCTAAGATTTATTGTGTGAAAGTAGAAAGAATAAACAGCTGGATCATAGGTGAAAACAGGCAGGCAGAGTCTGCAGGAATCTATACACAGGCTTTCTTGGGCTCTCTTCCTCCCATGAGGGACCATACAAAGCATGTTATTCCCACAGGAACAAAAACACATTATATGTTGGCATTTTTCTGCCCAAGGAATCCCCTAAGAGCCTCTGTGTATGCTCAGTCGTTCAGCTGAATCCAACTCTCTGCAATCACATGAACTTCAGCCCACCAGGCTCCTCTGTCCATGGGATTCTCCAGGCAAAAATACTGGAGTGTATCGCCATTTTTTCCTCCAGGGGATCTTCCCCACCCAAGGATCAAACCCATGACTCCTGCGTCTTCTGCAATGGCAGGAAGATTCTTTACCCCTGAGCCACCTGGGAAGCCCAAGAGCATCTGTGCCCAAGGTTCTTATTGATGGCTACATAATAATAATAGGCACATAATAACAGGCACTCTCTGCCTTGTACATACCAATATTGCAGACTCCAAGAAGGAACACACATATTTAGCATAAATCATATTTGCATAATCTAGGCACACGAATCATCTTATCAGTAAAGTGTTGACTATCAGGAATGCTCTGACAGCCAAGTTCCTAGCTGCCAGCCAAAGGTCACTCCACAGGAAGGCCTTTCTAAAGAAAACAGACTTAGAGCTATAGTAACTCACTTCAGTTCAGTTCAGTTCAGTCACTCAGTCGTGTCCTACTTTTTGCAACTCCATGAATCACAGCACGCCAGGCCTCCCTGTCCATCACCAACTCCCGGAATTCACTCAGA
>SJYA01010690.1:0-13253 GCA_006410615.1 Neotragus moschatus
TATCTGAGAAGAAATTTAGAGAACTGAAGAGTTCTACTACAGCATTATTTTCAGCCCTATCTATTTTTTAAATAAACTTTTTACCCCAGTGTTCTTATTAAATAAAGGGAAAAAAGTAACAAAGGTCAGGCTGGGGTCAGTCCCATTCTAACTGTAAATAATATTTATCCTTGACCATATAAACTAATCTTAGCAGCCTTATCTATTTTATAAAAAGATGCATTTCTGAATTATACATTGTTTTGCATCAAAAGATGTTTATAAATAATAATTATTTATATGTGTTATTTTGATCAACTGTCAACTACAAATAATAGTAGTGATAATTCAATGCAGAAAAAAAATCATTTAAAACTTAGAACCTTAAGATAATAGGAAAAAACTAGATCTATAACTTTAATTTTGATATATGTTCTAGGACAGAAAAAATGTGATAGAATGAATATAAATAGACTTTCAAGGTTAAAACATTATATTTGAATAAAATTCTCTGATGATATCAAAGAAAATATGAGTTCAGGAAAAAATGGGATAATGTAAAACTTTTGTGTTTTAAAGAAGAGATTGTCTTACATTTTTCAAGTGGTTAATAGTTGATGGAGTATCCATACTCTTGGTATAAGATTTAATTAAATGAAACANTAGTGATAATTCAACGCAGGAAAAAAACATTTAAAACTTAGAACCTTAAGATAATAGGAAAAAACTAGATCTATAATTTTAATTTTGATATATGTTCTAGGACAGAAAAAATGTGATAGAATGAATATAGATAGACTTTCAAGGTTAAAACATTATATTTGAATAACATTCTCTGATGATATCAAAGAAAATATGAATTCCGGAAAAAATGGGATAATATAAAACTTTTGTGTTTTAAAGAAGAGATTGTCTTACATTTTTCAAGTGGTTAATAGTTGATGGAGTATCCATACTCTTGGTATAAGATTTAATTAAATGAAACAGTATTGTATACAATGTTTATGTTTATAATACATTATTTCTCCCATTCCCTGCAGTCAGTGGGTAGATGGTAAATTGGCAGCAAGTTTCCTAGAAGAGAAAAATACCCTGATTTGTAACATTTTTTTGAATTCCATAGAGTAAATTTTTCTCACATACAATAGAGTTCGATACAATACAGGCTACATTGCACATGGGTTCAATCCTTGGGTCAAGGAGATCCCCTGGAGAAGGAAATGGCAACCCGCTCCAGTGTTCTTGCCTGGAAAATCCCATGGACAGAGGAGCCTGGTGGGCTACAGCCCATAGCGTTGCAAGAACCCAGGTCTCCTGCATTGCAGGCAGATTCTTTACCAGCTGAGCCACAAGGGAAGCCCCAAAATACTGGAGTGGGTAGCCTATCCCTTCTCTAGGGGATCTTCTCCACCCAGAAATCAAATCAGGGTCTCCTGCATCACAGGCAGATTCTTTACCAACTGAGCTATAAGGGAAGCTCAAGAGTCAGACACTCCTTAGCAAATAGCAGCAAAAAAAATACCCATGAGACTTTAAAAATAACTAGATCCTAGGGGTGTAGCTCACCCTCTAAAGTTAGAATCCCCAGTGATGGGGTCAGCCAGCTTTGCTTCAGTAAGCACCATGGGTGACCCTGAGGCAGCCTGTCCAGTACTCTCACTCCACCAGGAAGTACTGGCCAACATTGCTTAGCTGTTAAGTCATTTTCATTGCTTTTGTGACCCTATGGACTCTAGCCCCATCAGGCTCCTCTGTCCATAGAATTTCCCAGGCAAGAATACTGGAGTGGGTTGCCCCTTCTCGACGGGATCATCCCAATCTAGACCCAGGGATCAAATCTGTGTCTTCTGCATTGGCAGGAGGATTCTTTATCAGGGAAGTCTGTGGCTGCCCAACAGGATCAGGACAAGGGGGAAAGGAACTGACATGGAAGTCTTCTCTCAATTNCTGGAGTGGGTTGCCCCTTCTCGACGGGATCATCCCAATCTAGACCCAGGGATCAAACCTGTGTCTTCTGCATTGGCAGGAGGATTCTTTATCAGGGAAGTCTGTGGCTGCCCAACAGGATCAGGACAAGGGGGAAAGGAACTGACATGGAAGTCTTCTCTCAATTTAAGTGTACAGCAGTCAGAAAACTTCAATGAAGCTAACTGTATGCTTCTCTTACTAGAGAATTGGGAAAGGTTTTGGCCCCATTATTACTTTCCCCACTGCACACAGCCAGTCACATTCAGTTCAGTTCAGTCGCTCAGTCGTGTCCAACTCTTTGCAGTCCAAGAGACTCTCAAGAGTCTTCTCCAACACCTTAGTTAGCTGTAAAAATTAAATGAAATCACATATCTGAAAGAGGTGCATAAAAGAATTGTATTTTACATATAAAAAGAACAGAGTGTTATTTCAAACTGAGATCAAAGAGCAACAGTAAACGTCCAAGCTTACGTGTGTGCTGTGAGTTCCAGGCCCTGCTCTCTCTGGGACCATGCTGTAGTCATTAGCTGATTGGCAAGAGTAGAGCTGTTCTAAAGGACCATGAGGTTGAACGGTTGCTGCTGAATTTGGTTCTATAGTTGGGACCATCTGATTTTCAGTGGGAAGGATGGTTATCTCATCTTCTCTCTTTCCTACTGATTTATTACCAAGCTATTTATCTCTATCAGTTCAGTTCAGTTCAGTCACTCAGTCATGTCTGACTCTTTGCGACCCCATGAATCACAGCATGCCAGGCTTCCCTGTCCATCACCAACTCCCAGAGTTCACTCAGACTCACGTCCATCAAGTCGGTGATGCCATCCAGCCATCTCATCCTCTGTCGTCCCCTTTTCCTCCTGCCCCCAATCCCTCCCAGCATCAGAGTCTTTTCCAATGAGTCAACCCTTCACAGGAGGTGGCCTAAGTATCGGAGTTTCAGCTTTAGCATCATTCCTTCCAAAGAACACCCAGGACTGCTCTCCTTTAGAATGGACTGGTTGGATCTCCTTGTAGTCCAAGGGACTCTCAAGAGTCTTCTCCAACACCACAGCTCAAAAGCATCAATTCTTCAGTGCTCAGCTTTCTTCACAGTCCAACTCTCACATCCATACATGACCACTGGAAAAATCATAGCCTTGACCAGACAGACCTGTGTTGGCAAAGTAATGTCTCTGCTTTTCAATATGCTATCTAGTTTGGCCATAACTTTCCTTCCAAGGAATAAGTGTAAGCAACCGCTTTTTCCAAAACTCGAGTCTTTGAGTCGGGAGTCAGCATTTATACTAAGATATACATCACATCTTTCCAAGTAAGGTCATAAAGCAGAGTAACACCTTTAACAGTTCGAACATATTTTGTGGGGTCTTCTAAATAGTCTCTCAGATCCTCCTTAATTTTTTGTATTTCTTGATAAGAAAAAGGCTTATTAACTCTCATAGATTGATTATTTTTCCCGGTGGGTGTTTTATGAGGCAACAGCTTGTGTGGCTGTTCCTCAGTCTCTTTGGCTCTTCTGTGCATATGATCTCAGGGGTAGATTGGAGAAACGTTTTTTTTTTTTTCTTTTAATCTCTTTGTTTTTTGTCTTTCAGTGGGTACTGCGGCCAAGTAGTATCACATAGGAAGACCAGGTTTGCCTTCTTTAACCCATGGGTATCAAATCTATTTCAGTTTTCCAGGATACAGTTCAAAGGAATGAGACTGGAATTAGCTCCCAGAAGAAAAAAAGTGACCAGCGCCATCTTTTTACCGGAGGCATCCCTCTCTGGTCTAGATGGGGTGTAGACAGACTTTACTCCAAAAGCTTTTCTTTCCTGGTTGGATTTGGTCTGTCCCTTACCGACACAGGCGTCATACTCGTCTCTCTCAGTTCTACCACCAAGACGTCCCTGACTGATGTCCAGTTTCACCATTAAAACCTTGCTTGTTTCTGATGCCACCCGCAGTGCAATCAGAGTAACCTTCTAGAATGTCTCCCAAGCTAAGACTCCTGGGGGAAACATTTGTCCCCTGAGTGCCTGTGCATGACCCTGAGTATATTCCTGACCACAGTAAGACTGGTATGGACATAAAACTGAGATGTTCCTTCTAACCATCACCACACCAGTATAAGAGCCTCCTCTGGTCCACTGCCAGCCAGCGTTACCAAAGGAAAGAACCCATTGTAGTTCCAAGCTGAGTAACCTTTAACCTCAGAGATGCTCTTGGAGCTAAAGCTCCATCTAGCTTCTGAACTTCCAATTCCTAGAGAGGCTAGACGCTTTCTGACTACCAATCCAAGTTTGGGACCTAAGTCACAGTACACAGTAACAGCATAGACCACAAGTCCTTTGAAAGTCTATGATCCAACAGATTAGGTTAGTACTTCTAATTCCCAAGGAGTTATGAAATGGTCAAAGAAACCAAAAAGTTTGACTGAGAAAGGAGAGTTCAGTCCACATGCTTTGCCCATTTCTAGTCGGTCTCCAAAGGAGACATTGGATTCTTGGCATTGGAAGGTCGGTATAAACTCCTGATAGGTTTCTGCCATAAGCCATATGAGATCACCGCAGAACCACAGAGCAGGGCTCCTCACTTGCTTTGCGCAGGGCATTTCATTCATTCACACAAGCACATCATAGAGTTAGTAAAGTAAATCAGAACATATGTTTGCTAGGAGAACAAAGAACTAGAGCTCCAAGCATCTTTACCTTGTCCTGAAGGATCCTAGGATGAGCCTCCAAGATGAAAGGTTGTTGCTGAATGAAAAGATGCCAGGATTCTTGGACTCCAGAGGAGAAGAATTCAATCCGGGGCCAGAGACGAGGCTTGATCACTCAGAGCTTTTGTGTAATAAAGTTTTATTAAAGTACAAAGGAGATAGAGAAAGCTTCTGACATAGGCATCAGAAGGAGGCAGAAAGAGTACCCCCCGCTAGTCTTCAGCTAGATGTTATATAGTCACTAGCAGTCTGTTAATGAAAGAAAGGAATGTCTTAAAACTCAGAATGGCACTAGGCCCCCCTATCCATAAGGTGTATTTTAGGATAATCTTGGCACCAGGCGATTCATCCTGGGCCATAAAATGATTGATTTGAATCTTGTAGAAGAGCAGGTTACCATACAAATAGTTTTGTTTACATAAATTAGGGGAACAATATCTGAGTATAACATAATGACTTGTCAAGTAGATTCTGAGCCATTAGGGGGAAGGACTTGAAGACAGAGTCTGGGGTAAATGCAAAGTACATTAACATAGCTTAAGACAAACATTTCCATAAGAAAAATGCATTGGTTAACTCAAGGTTTGAGACTAGTTAACTTCAGGTGAGACCAGGTGTCATTATGGCAACACAGTATTTTAAGAGAAACCTTCTTTTAAATTTGTATAGAGAGGGGAAAAAAAAAAATATATATATATATATATACATGGGTAGTTTGTTTCCTCCTGCTGCTTAAGAGAGATAAAAGTGTCTGACACTTGTAGCCTATTTCCTCCATTTGGAGACCTCTGGCCTTCCTGCCCGTTACCTTCTCAAGGTCCTTGGGGTTTATTTTCCATGGGTTATGTACAACTCATTTAAAGGTTGGATCCTGGGCTATCCTGGACATCTGTGTTGTTCGCTCACCATTTGGGAACTTAGTTTTGTGTCCTCAGTTATGATTTGTATCAAGTTATAATCTAGTCATGATGATGACTCCATTTCATTTACTATATTGTTGGAAGAGAAACATTTCAAACAAAACCCTGCTCTCTCCTCCTACTTTCTTCACTTATCTCTGATCCCTAGAGTAGGTTTCTAAACATATAGTTCCATTAATTAACCCAAATACAGGATGAAAAACTCCAAATTGTTCCTGAGAGCATGAGAATGGTTCCTCCAAGACTTAGAGTGGCCACCGACTTAGAGAATGGGAACCTGACAAATGAATGGGGCTTTCCACTGAAATTTCTTTCCTCACTCCCAGGAGGTCCTTGAAATATAAAATGCTTACTCATAATCATTATAGGATGTTACATCTTTACTTCAGTCAGTTCAGTTCAGTTCAGTCGCTCAGTCATGTCTGATTCTTTGCAACCCCATGAATCATAGTACACAAGGCCTCCCTGTCCATCACCATCTCCCAGAGTGCACTCAAACTCATGTTCATTGAGTTGGTGATGCCATCCAGCCATCTCATCCTCTGTCATCCCCCTCTCCTCCTGCCCCCAATCCCTCCCAGCATCAGAGTCTTTTCCAATGAGTCAGCTCTTCACAGGAGGTGGCCAAAGTACTGGAGTTTCAGCTTTAGCATCATTCCTTCCAAAGAACACCCAGGGCTGATCTCCTTTAGAATGGACTGGTTGTATCTCCTTGCAGGCCAAGGGACTCTCAAGAGTCTTCTCCAACACCACAGCTCAAAAGCATCAATTCTTCGGTGCTCAGCTTTCTTCACAGTCCAACTCTCACATCCATACATGACCACTGGAAAAACCATAGCCTTGACTAGATGAACTTTACTGGCAAAGTAATGTCTCTGCTTTTGAATATGCTATCTAGGTTGGTCATAACTTTTCTATATAGATTAAGCATTATCTTGTAATCCATGAGGGTACTATTAAGAATATTTAAACATTTTCTCTGTACTCTACATACTTTTTCCTTCATGGATGGTTATTCTGTTTGTTGATCTTTGCTTTTCCCTTTGATTTTTCTCAGGGATCTGGTATCTCCTATTTGGTGTATTTTTGCATGAAGAATTTGGCTGATTGGAGTAGGTAGAGGGTATGAATTTTCTCAGCTATTTTGAATGTATAACTGGACAAAACATTAACTCATACAATTACCAAAATAAAAAGGTTCATTTGGTACAGAAACTCATGCACTTCCTTCGTGGTTTTAGCTGTTTGCCTTTTTCCCCTTCTTCAATTGCTGTCAAGACATAGAGTTGGATATTGACTAGACATGCAGAGATTTGCAACTACCTGAACTTGTATGAAAATTCTACCATGAATTAGCTGTGTGACCCCAAGTTCACTTGATCTCTCTGTTTCTCATTGAAATGGGGAAAGTAGCAGAATCTACCTTGTAAAGTTATGGTGAAGATTAAATGATCGTACATAGAACAGGGCCTGGCACATAGTAATGTTTTAGTAGTGTTAGGAGTTTTTGGTAATTATATCATTATCTCAGTGTTAACATAAATTAGGCCCTGATAGTCTTTTTATTGAAGTATAATTGACACACAATAGTTGCACATTTCTTTTTTCTTGTGATGAGACCCATTATTCTTAAAAGAACACTTTCCTGAGAAATTAAATGAATTTTTGGAACTAGGAGTTGGAATAGGAGCTTGCTCTGTCCACTCCATGCATCACCTGATATTGCAGTACTTCCAGGAATGGTGCACCTCCTTTGGGGGAAAAATACTGTTTTAAAAATAAGACTGAGTATTGACGTTTCTACGGATAAGCTTGGAGAAGGAAATGGCAACCCACCCAGTATTCTTGCCTGGAGAATCCCATAAAGAAAGGAGCCTGGTGGGCTACAGTCCATAGGGTCTCAAAGAGTCGGACACGACTGAGTGACTGAGCGTGTGTGCGCACGTGCAAACACACACACTCCTGAGAAAATTAACTTCATGTTTTAGAGAGCAGCTCTCAGAGATTCACCCATATGTAAACAGTGCTGATTTGCTTAGTGGGAGAGGAAGAGGGACAACAGAGACAAAGCTGTGAGAACACCTTTTCAATTCTTTACTTTGAAATATCATTGAAATCTCTAGTAGG
Organism: Neotragus moschatus; assembly: GCA_006410615.1. Taxonomy (NCBI): domain Eukaryota; kingdom Metazoa; phylum Chordata; class Mammalia; order Artiodactyla; family Bovidae; genus Neotragus; species Neotragus moschatus. The sequence continues at coordinate 7,696 of SJYA01010690.1, forward strand.
TTTTCTGTATAGATTTTGACCCCTATTTCTTTATATCTGTTATTTTTCTGTTCCACCAATTTGCTCTTAACTTTTCAGAAATTTTTCAAATTTTCCAATTTATGTCACCCTTTCTCATGTCTTAATTGGAGGAGATGGCAACCCATTCCAATACTTTTGCCTGGAAAAATCCCATGGACGGAGGAGCCTGGTAGGCTACAGTCCATGGGGTTGCAAAGAGTTGGACATGACTGAGTGACTTCACTTTCACTTTTTCTTTTTCATTTCTTAATGAAGGTGTAGAGTTACCCTTTATGAAATGTTTTTATGTCATCTCAAGAATTATCTTGCAGGAAGGGAGTGAGAAAAGTGTTTGTTCCATAACCTTAATCCAAATGCTGTTCTTTGGTTTTTGCAAGAAGAATTGTGTGACCTTGGCTAGAGCAGGTTTAATGATTCGATGGAAGGAAGGCAGATTTTAGAAGGTTCAAAGGTGAGTAGTGGATGCAGAAGTCACAAGGCAAGTATAGATGATTGCCTACACAGTGGTAACATTTCAAAGTTAGATTATCATTTGCTATTTGACATGTGGCATGCATACCTGTACAATAGATGCAACAGAAACATTATACAATATTTCAGAGGAGTTGATTGCATAAAGGGCATCATGTGCTTCTAATGCTGGAAGTATAGATCTTGAGCACAGAGTACAGATCTCAAGAGGCCAGAGGCTCTTGTTCCAACAGCTGTACAAGCATAGGTTTGTTAAATCACTTTGAGTCAATCACTTTAGTTTTCCCAGAGTATTAGTTCCTGTCCCCTACCCATGTCATAATTGCTCTGTGAGAATTCATAAGCAAAGCACTTAAGGCTTTTTAGCTCATATGTGTATGCCTGTCAAGGCTATACATTGAGAGGCCTCTAATTGCTCAGTTACCCTTTGAGAACACATTCTCTAAGTCAGGGTTTCTGAGACATCCATGGCCCACCTACATTAAAATTACTTTATTTCATTATTTAAAAGATTCCTAGTAGCAGCCCAAGCCTACTGAACCAGAATTTCTATGGATGAGCCTGATATTCAGCATTTTTCCAGTCCTTTTATGAGTCTTTCCCAGGCCAAGGTTAGCAACTAAAGAGTTGGTTAATGTAAAATAAGTTACAGCTATTTTTATATGAAAAGATAACCATAGTTTAAAATCTTTATAATTTTTAAATCAGCATAATTAAGATATTCTTAAGTGATAGTAAACTTTTAAGGGAAAAATTGACTTGATCTGAAGCATGCATTTTGGATGAAAATATAAAAATCTGCAAGACTGGCATACATTCCTTTCATTATCATTTTGGAATGTATTGCTACTACCTCAAATACAGTTTCTGAGGTAAAATTGGGTAGTTATAGGAGTCATACCTGACTCCTCTTTTCCCTTTGGATCCACTCTGCAGGAGGTCAGAGTAAGAAGGAAGTAAAGTCTCCAGGTCCTTCCATCTGTCACTGTAGACAAATGATAGGAAAGAGGGAAACTACTCTAGCCAAACAAAACTTGTAAAAGAGGCCCAGCCTTAGAAATCTCTGTGGTGATGGCCAACTGTTCTAATTCATTGTAAGAAGCCTGGAGACTGGGACTCTGCAGACACGCAGAGGAAATCCTGTTTACCGTCCTGGGGTCATTCCCTGGAGCCAAGTCTCTAAGAGCTTTCCACTGCAGTCTACACCCAGAGTCGACTTGAGTACTTGCTTCCCTGAGCTGCGGTCAGAGCCACAGAAGTCCCTCTGCCTGGCTGGCTCCCTCACTGGCTGCCAGGAGGCTCTACATACTTGGAAGTTCTTTCACTCTCAATATTAAAAGAAAAGCAGTAAATTGAATGTCCATATCCTTTGCTAAATATTTTCTCTGTCACATTCGTTATAATTTTGATTCTAACACAACTGATTTCATGATAGCAAACAACTGCAAAAAGATCTCTCTCTCTTTTTTTTTTTTACTGAATAGTTTCTTTGAAATAATTATATTTAATTTATTGTTTTTATACCTTTTGAAATCCCTCATAGGATCAGTTTTACTTAATTTTCCTTTCTGTTTCTGTAATCAAGAGGATTAATACCATCTTGAAAGAAAAACCTTAGTCTAGCCTTGTCTCTTTAGCTCTCTGTCAAATCTTCTCAAATATGCTAATGAGGCCATTGGTATTTTTGAAATCACTATTTAATTCTGAACCAAAGCTAAACTCTACCATATATGGAACTGCTGGAGCTGCTGAAAGCATCAGTGAGCCAGTGTACAAACAAAAGTTAAGTGTAATTCTTAGCCATCTGGGAACATCTACATTTGGTCTTTTCCTGAGAACACCTCATTGGAACCTCTAAATAGTTACATATTTATTAAGTGTCAACTCTGATTTTAATATTTAGGACTCCTCTTATCTAATCAGAGACTTTATTTCAACATTTTTCCCAGGAATTATTCAGAAGTACTAATGAACAAAGCAGATAGTTTCATTCAAAGTAAAGCAGAGACTTGAAGAGACTTAATATTTCAAAAGAACTTCCTCAATGGCTCAGTGGGTAAAGGATCCACCTGGAATGCATGAGACACAGGAGATTCGAGGTGGATCCTTAGCTTAGGAAGATCTGCTGGAGGAAGAAATGGGGACCCACTCCAGGGTTCTTGCCTGGAAAATCCCATGGACAGAGGAGCCTGGTGTTCTACAGTCCAAAGGGTCACAAAGAATGGGATGACTATAAGATAAGGCACACACAGTAATTCAAAAAGAGTTGGTTATTTCAATGCTGAATACTAGCTTGTAACAATTAGCAAAATTTAATATATGAATAAATCAATCACATCTTTATTCTCATTTTCAGTAAAGGCAATAGACCTTAATGAGTATAAATAGATTAATTTTTTTTCCCCCAGCTTTCACTCTTCTCTCCCAACATTCATTAATGGTCTAGGTTTTATCTTCTTTCAGATGATGGACAACTAATAGGGGGGAAAGGTACAAAATCAAATTATCAGGATGCTTGCTGAATCATAAAAATTTTTCATCTATTTTTGTGACAAATTACATTATGTATTTGATAATAATACTATTAGCATTTTAATTCTATATGTTAAAGAATCTGCCTGCCAATGCAGGAGACACAAGAGATGTGGGTTCAATTCCTGGGTTGGAAAGATTCCCTGGAGGAGGAAATGGAACCCACTCCAGTATTCTTGACTGGAAAATTCCACAGGAAGAGGATACTGATGGGCTACATTCCATACTGCTGCTAAGTTGCTTCAGTCATGTCCAAGTCTGTGCAACCCCGTAGATGGCAGCCCACCAGACTCCCCCATCCCTGGGATTCTCTAGGCAAGAATACTGGAGTGGGTTGCCATTTCCTTCTCCAAGGCATGAAAGTGAAAAGTGAAAGTGAAGTCACTCAGTTGTGTCAGACTCCTAGCGACCCCATGGACTGCAGCCTACCAGGCTCCTCCATCCATGGGATTTTCCAGGCAAGAGTACTGGAATGGGGTGCCATTGCCTTCTCTGGCTACAGTCCATGGGGTCACACAAAATTGGACACGACTGAGCACACACAAATGAAATGTGAGCTCCTTCAGTGCACAAACCAAGTTATATTTCTTCACTTTTCATACAGACTTGCTTTTTGCCCAACCTGGGGAGAAGGAGAACTCATGTCCAGAGACTAACTCCAAAGTTTCTGCTCGGCCATGACAGTTTTTAAAGGGAAAAAAGNACAAAATTGGACACGACTGAGCACACACAAATGAAATGTGAGCTCCTTCAGTGCACAAACCAAGTTATATTTCTTCACTTTTCATACAGACTTGCTTTTTGCCCAACCTGGGGAGAAGGAGAACTCATGTCCAGAGACTAACTCCAAAGTTTCTGCTCGGCCATGACAGTTTTTAAAGGGAAAAAAGGAAGTGGAAGGAAGCATCTCAGTGAATCATTGAGGCAGGAGGTAAGGTTCTGCATAGTTCTCCACGACTGACTTGTTCTTCAGATATTATCTTGCCTACATGTCCTGTCTGGAGGATTGCTAAGGGGGCTGTTGGGAGAGAAAGCTAGTCATTTTTTAACAGCTTAATTCTGCATTCTTCTCATCTGGAAAAAGAATGAACAGGTGAGACAACAGTGTGCATTTAGAGAGCATGTCAGGAATTAATTTCAGTTACTTTGTGATCTCATTGTTACAATCAGGTCCTTTTAAATTTAGAGGGGAACAGAAATGGGGCAAAAGAGCTGCTTTCATAGGTGCTGCAGAAGAGGGTGGATGGAGCCCTTGAGGAACAAGAGTTTGAAAGTGAGTTTTCTTCTCAACACAAGGTTCATGATTAGTTCCTGGAGATTAAAGGAGTCTTACCTTTGAATGACTTGACATGCTAAATTAGAAAAAGTAGAAGATTAATATTAATAAATCTAAAAATCTACAGAACCCCTCTAGGGGTTGGGAGCCAAGAGGCTTGAGAGAAATGATGCACAGATAACAGGTGTTTCCTTGAATAACAAAATATTTTTATATTAAGACAATTTTTTCATGAAAGTCTAGAGTTTTAACTTCGCTTAGACTTCAATAGATTGGTCAACCATTGATAGTAAATTCTTTGGAGCTGATATGAGGTTACTCTCTTGTTGCAACCTCCGTTCTCCAGTCTAATATGCTAACCTGTAGTGTTTTATTTTCTTTAGATATTTAGGTTTGTAACCCTTCCCCTTCTATCAGTTCAGTTCAGTTCAGTCACTCAGTCGTGTCCAACTCTTTGTGACCCCATGAATCTCAGCACACCCGGCCTCCCTGTCTATCACCAACTCCTGGAGTTCACTCAGACTCGCGTCCATTGAGTCAGTGATTCCATCAGCCTACTATAGACACTTAAAATTTAAAGTTAACCAGAACAAGTTGGATATTCTTGGCATTTAACAACATTTGCAAAGAGGTTCTGGTGAATTAAACTTGTTCTTTGTTGGTACACCCACCAGGAATCTCAGGCCTATCTTGAGACCCCAGTCAACACTCATCCCCAACAGAAATTCAAATATCACTCAGAAGCATCTGATAAATGATCATCTTGGCAATGAGTCCCAATATTGTGTGAAAATATTGGGGCTCAACTTCTAATCATTTGTAGCTTCAAAGATATGATTCATAGAGTCAATGATATCATGAGGGTTATTGGTGAAGTCTGATGAGGTGGAGATGATATGTCTTTTACTGCCCTGATCCACAGCAAGACTGCTGGCTTTATATCCCACGTTTGAGTAATTTTTTAAAAAACAGGAAAATCATTTTATGCATTATTTTAATTGTGGATTTACCATTTTAACATAGTTTTTGAGTGATCCTAAAGATTCACAGAATATAGTCATTTATAATTATGTGGAGGCTAGTCTTTGAAGACTGATAGGAGCCATAAAGGCCATATAAACTCATATCACCATGTAGCATTGTTGTCCTATTTTTCTTTTTATGAATGTATTTTATGGTATATATCTTCACAACCAAGATAATCATGATAGTATGATCACTCACCTAGAGCCAGACATCCTGGAATATGAAGCCAAGT
>SJYA01010691.1:1195-12601 GCA_006410615.1 Neotragus moschatus
CATGGCCGTTGTGATGGTGTGAGACGCAGTCGACGGGATCGAAGTTAAAGATCAAAAAAGTTAGAGACGTCACGGATGCGTGAGGGATTAGGGATGCGTGAAAAATTAGGTATGCGTGAGAAACAAGGAGAGTAGCGAATACGCAGAGCAAGCTCAGTGTTTCCAGTTTAACGGAAAGTTGCCTGTAGGCACAGACACTCACAACACGCGGCAAAGATGGTTATGCCAATTACCCGACAGGATGCATGTAGACACGGACACTCACAACGCGAAGCGCACGTGACTTTCACTGAGGTACACAGTGAAACGCATACATATGTAGTGGACTAAAAATATATAACAACTCATACATACAGTATACATATAATATACGATATATATATGTATATATACGGACGTCGATGTCCCCGGTCCGTGAATGAGCACAAAATAAACGGAAGAATGTGTGCAGTGTGGAGTTCATGCGCAGATCGCACAAGTCGTTGCACGAAATACGTGCGCGACGCGGAGACGGATGCCACTAGCCGTGCAGAACACCCGCCGTTGCACTGAAAGGGAAGCCTGCGTGGGGAAGAAAATTTCAGGCGGGAGGGAGACAAGCACATGCACGTAGGAAATCCGGAAGTTGCGACCACGCGCTGGCAGAGCGCGACGGAGGAGCCTATGGCTCGATAAGGGAAGTGGAAAACACACTAGGCTTCACAGTTCGTGGACGAAAGACGCCGGGAAGTACGAAGCCACAAAGAAAAATTGTTGCGTACGGTGACTGCAGGTGGAAAGAACTCTTCACAGACCAGGAACGGAGGGCGCAACCAAGCTTTCGACCAAGATTTCGACCCCGCGGAGACGCGCCAGCAGAGCATGACGGGGCAGGTCATGGCTCAATAAGGAAAAGCGACAATATCGGACAGTCACTAATCCAGCCATAAAGTCACCGGAACGTACGAAGCTGTAACTAAAAGTTATAGCACACGCAGCAGTGTGTGAAAAGAACTCTTCGCAGGCCAGGAAAAGAGGGCGCAGCGGAAACACCGAGCTCTCGGAGACGCGCCGACAAAGCGCGACGGTCGACGTCACGGCTCATTAAGGAAGACAACAGACGCTAGGGTGCGCAGTCCCGTTATAAAGACACCGGAGCGTACGAAGCCAGCAAGGAGAATTAGGGCAGACGCGGCAGTGTGCGGAAAGAACTCTTCACAGGCCAGAAACAGATGGCGCAGCGGAAGTACAGACCTCGCGGAGACGTGCCGGCAAAGCGTGGCGGAAGAATACATGGCTCACCGGGGAAGACAAAAGACACTATAGGGCGCCCAATCCGGGAATAAAGACACGGGAAGCTAGGCAGCCAGAATGAGAACCCGTTGCAACGGTATCCGTGTGAGGAAAGAACTCTTGACAGACCGGAGGAGGAGGCGCAGCGGAAATGCCGGCCTCGCGGAGACGTGCCAGTAGAACATGACGGGGGAGGTCGTGGCTCAACGGGGACAGGCGGAAAGTACCCTACGGCGCAAAATTCGGCTACAGAAACTCGAAACGTACGAAGCCAGGAAAAAAATTACTGGAGGCAATAGCAGTGTGTGGAAGGACCTCTCTGCAGACAACGAGCAGAGGGCGCAGCCAAAAGTTCGACGTCATGGAGACGTGCCAGCAGAGCATGACGGTGGATATAATGAGTCACTAATGAAGACGGAGGTCTTCCTTACGGAGCATACCACGGGTGTAAGGACATCGGAACGCACTAAGCCAGAAAAATAATGCAAACGATTACGTTGTCTGGGAAGAACTACTTACAGAGCAGAAACAGAGGGCACAGCGGAACTTTCGACCTCGCGGAGACGTGCAGGCAGAGCATCACTCAGGAGACCATGGCCCAGTGAGGGAAACGGAATCTACCGTAACACGCATAATGTGGGTCTAAAGACGCGCAAACGAACGCAGCCAGAATGGAAAATTACTGCAGATGTACCGGTGTGTGGAGAGAGGGCTTTGAGTAGCGAAAATGGAGGGCACAGCGCCCTGTGTCGAGGACAGTGGGGCCGATAGAGAGGAAAAAGGAAGCAGGTGCCGTTGCGCACGTGACGCAAGAGGAGTCAGACAAGCACATTACGCCGCGGTAGAAGAAGCCTCCGTGAAGACGTAAAAAGTAGTCCTGCGTGTAACTACGGTCTTCGAACGTAGGAGAGTCTATACGCGTGCGTGTAGGCACAGGATCTGCGAATCGAAATTCATTCTCTCTGCGTTTGGATGCAATTTTACTAAGAGGAATGCGAAAATAGCATCATCTCCGCAAGGCAAGAGACGCTCATGCCCCAGACCGACGCCCGCGCGGGCAACTGAGGCAGCAAAGGAGACGCTGGAAAAGTGCCACTTCTGTATCTCGAACGGTCGTTGCTCAAGGCGCAACTGCGGCTGCAGTGACCGTCGCGTGCAGCTGCGTCCCTGCAGTTGTTGTAAGAGGAGATGAGCCGCTGACCAAAGATCGTGTAATTCAAGCGAATAAAAAGCCGTCAAACACTGATGCAACAGAGTAAACAAGCGTCAGCGACCACAAGTTTCCCTGGGTGCCGGGATCCCTTTTTCGTACACTCTCCGCGGACGCCGAATTCTATGGCGTCTCGCTGCATAATCGTGCTCTGGGTCGCTGACAGAGGAGCGCGTTCTCGAGGAAATGTGACGTACAATCATGTTTCGTTCAGAGTGGCAGTCTCGCGAGCCTCTCGTAGGCCATTTCCTTGTAGATGTGCACACTAGGGTATCACATACAGTGTCTCTACCGCGGTAAAGAGCCGGGGCTTGCGCGGGGCGCAGACTGCGATGAGCCCACGCCCGCCACTATAAAGGAGAGAAATTGTAAAGAATCCGCCAGAACCGCCTACAGATAAATAACGGCTGAAATTCTAGGTAGGTGGTACCAGCGGATCATCTGCCTGGTGTGTAGTCGCTGGTGACGGCTCCGTGCTGGGCTGTTCCCTCTGGCCGGTGACATGCCTGAGAGGCAAGAACGCTTCTCTAACGCTATAAAAAGAGGCTAGACGGCAGAAGTGCCTCAAGACGGTACCATACGGCGGACGGAGTTCGGTCCAATGCAGCTCTTTTCGCACGGGCCTCTTAGTGACAGGCGTTGTGAGACGTGGATGCCGGCGGCCACGAACAGTGTGCACCTGGATGTGGCCGAGTTTGCTGGAAGCCAGCGCTTTCGGCGCAGCCGGATGTTCACAGTCTACGCTTAACCTCGTAACACGCTGTCACGGGTCGAGACGACGATGCCGGGAGTCTTGATGAAAAGGGTCGCCAATACAGTTTTGATACATGTTTGTAGGCGTAAACGTGCGCATTTTCCTGCGTGACCGTGCGAGCATATCGACAGAAATTGCAGTGGGAGGGTGAGCAGCCAGCGGTGCAGCTCGTCCCCCGGCACAAACGTCTCCAGATCTCTTTCAAGAAAAATAACTGGCTGTCGCAGCCATACGGAGACAGCCTACACACTGGATGAGGCCTCTAACGGCACGGCACAGGAGATGGGGCAACATTTCCGTGTAATTCGGTCGCCTGCGTGTTGTCGTGTCTTCTAAATATTCTCTTGGTCGCGCGAGAGTTAAGGTTCAGCGTCTTTGCACTCGAGACAAGGTATACACGCATAGCAGGCGCATATAGTTAATAGTAGCCGTGCCGGTGTACTCGTGAGATACGCCCCAGCGTCTGCCGCCTGGCGAGGTGACACGCGCACTAGTAGAAAACGCGCCCGGAAGCTAGTGGGTGCTCTTCGCTTCTTCTGACTTCATGAACAGCTGAACTGTGACAACCATGGCTAGGGTCCGAATGAACACCTGGAATCTCTGTCCGGCTTGGTCACCAACGCAATCCTGGAACCGAGCCGGTGGCCAACTGGCTGGGTTTCCGCGCTGAGAGCCGGTGCAGACATGAAATTTCAGGGTAGGCTCGGTAAGCAAGCACTCCTGGCGGCCTAGCTTGCGCGCGGGAGATAGACTCGTGCTACGTGCTGTAAGAATGGTATATAGACAGCATTGCTGTAACCGCGTTTGAATCGATCGGCTCAAACGTTCTGCGTATGGACGCAGAGGCTACAACCATGTCCATGGGGAACTGACCTGCGTCTTACCGAGCAGCTGCTAACTTCCAACCCTGTGACACGCCCGTGGCAAAGCGTTCATGCTGTACTGTACGGGGCGGCCGCTTTCGACAAAGACGGGCCGTCTGTAGTGTACGACCCCTAGCATGATGGCGGCTGGAGTACGTCCATAATGTTAATACAACGGTGGCTACAAGCGTGGCGTCGCCTGCTCTACCCCTGAGCGTGTGCGTGCCGAGTGCACTGCGCATTCCTCACCTTATTTGCCAATAGCGGCACCAAAATCTTAACCAAGAACACCCGGGTGCGCAGAATACTATGTTCCTAGCAGTGCCTGCTACATTTTTTTGTACCTGAACGTATATTCGTGTCTCAGTGCCGCGTCTGCCTCGATACTGTCCCGGGGGCCGGCGCCTCGAAGGGCATATCCGCGTGTCTGAAGAATGATGCTGCCAGCTGGCTCCTTGCGATGCATGCCGACTTCTTGTGTGCTGGACTGCCTATGGCAGAGCCGCGAGCCTTGTTACCAGCAGCTTCAGGTGGCCAATACAACGTCAACACGCGGGGGGCACCCTGAGAAGGTCGCCTTTTGAGCTGTCAGCATACACAAAGACGCTGCTTTTCCCAACCCTGCAGGAAGCTTCGCGTGTCTCCATCGCGAGTTTGTACAGATGCCCAGTCTAAGACGGCCCGCGCTTAGAAGGAGGCGAGTACTCACACTTCGTATTGAAGGAGCAGCCAAGCGTTGATAGCCCGGGGCTCCGCCACGCACTGTGGAGCCTATCTCGTGCTCAGCTTTTGCAGAAGTTCCATGAGGCGGTAGAAGTCACGTGCAGTTTTTTGTAAACGCCGGCTCCCTTGTACATCAGCGATGCATACGCTAGGTGCAGAATTGTCCTCCTGACAAAAAAAAAGGCTCTAGTCAGTGCACAGCCTCTCGAAATATGCGGGTGCTTAACGAAAAGGCTATCGAGACAGAAAAACAGCACGTGACGACAAATAATTTGGAGGTGGGTAATTGGAGAACAGTGTTTTCCAGCCTCAACGCCGGGGGTCGTGATGGTCCAATGTTTCCTCCGGAAGTTACTGTCAACGCTATGGGGGATCTGTCCCAGCTGTATCATACACTTTCTTTTTCGCGCTGTTACGAGAGCTCCGTCTGCGCTTTCACTTTACAATCGTCCTCGTCTGGCTCATCCGATCTGTAGTCACGCCATTCGGGATCTGTCCCAGCTGTATCATACACCCTCTTTCTTCGCGCTGTTACGAAAGCTCCGTCTACGCTTTCACCTTACAATCGTCCTCGTCTGGCTCATCCGATCTGTAGTCACGCCAGTAGGTTTACAAGTTAACGACAAACCCAAATCCTGGGGTAGTCGCCCACCCCATGCCAGGGTATCCATAGTACCCTGGATATCCTCCGCCAAAGCCAGGATAGCCACCGTAGTAACCGCTACCGATGCCCGCGTTGAAGAAGCCTAGCTGACGTGGGTCGGGTAGTCTTTCGAGCAGCCCTAAATCCTCGCCTGGGCGTTCCGTACGTGAAGCGAGGAAATGGCGGGCAAGCCGTAGAAGAGGTCGAAAGAAGACGGAACGCCGCAGCGCCTCCTTGAGCCACTGGCTACACGAACAAGGAGAAGAAGGCTCTCGAAGGTTAAGCAAGCAGCATGTTCTTTTTCGCTTTTCGATTTTCACCGTCTCCGTGTGGTCCTTGTCCTCTCCTTCTAGCTTTTCCTCGCTTACGTCGCTAGAAGGCGGCTCCTCTATGTTGATTAAAGAGGATATTGTAGCACTGGGCTCCTCGTCGTCGTCTGCATCTTGCTTGTGTTCCTGCACTTGATCTTCCGCCTCTTCCTTGTGTCCCTCCTCTTCCTCATGTTTTTGCACGTGGTCGTCCGCCTCTTCGTTGTGTTCCTTCTCGTCCTCGTGTTCTTGCACGTGATCGTCCGCCTCTTCCTCATGGCCCTTCTCGTCCTCCTGTTCTTGGTGTGATTTGTCGTCTTGGTGCTCTGCAGCGTGTTCGTGCTCCTCACTAGCTTTTATAAGTTCCTCAGCGCTATGCTCATCATCCTTGTGGTTTTCTGAGTCCTGCTCAGAGGCGCAGCAGGTACAAAATACTCAGGAGTTCTGTGGAAGTTTTTCCTGTTGTGTTTTCGCGCACCCGCAGGGAGGAGGGATACGTGACGAGCTATCAAGGACGGAGAGCTTTACGCTGCTTTTGCACTATTTGACGGTCTCCCTTAACTGCGCCGAGGGAGGTGCCTGGCACAATTATCAGTGGCGCGTACCCCGCTGTATGGAGGGGTGTTCGTGCACTGCGGCCGCGTCATACTCGGCGGGAGAGTGACACGGGTAAACTCCCCTAATATGGCATCTCTCAGCTGGTGTGCCCCGGAACCTACACGTGTTATCTGCCGTAAATAGAAAGGGCGCGGAGCACTTAGCTTAGTATGTTGCGTGCACGTGTAAGTCGGCGGGGCGCGTGGCACGCAGACATGCCCCTCTGCGGTCTGGCGCCCGACGATACTATGAGAGCTCCTTGATGCCGGCAAAGTCTCGTGGTACACACGAGAAGACCGGTGCCAAAGTTCGTTCCGGGGTCAATTGTGAAACGACAATCTTCGAATTCCAAGCCCACAGGTGGATCATGGTGGTGACGTACCGAACCGTGCGTCTCCAGCGGCACGCCGATCAGCAGCGCCAGCACGCTGGCAATAAAGAGCACCTTGCGGAGGCCATCCATCTTGCTGAAGCACACACGATAGACACAACGCAAGGATGACTTCACAGCCGGTGTTGGCCGGTTGCGGAAGCAGAAGGTGCTTTCTCGGCTTGTGACGTGCTTGCTTTTTTTCACACTGAGAGCTTTGTGATGCGATGCGCAGCCGTGCCACGTGCCCCCAGGAGTTTCCAGGCCAGGTGATCCGTTTTTCGGAGATGCTTTCTATGAGAAGGAGCTGTACGATCCCGCCGGAACAAACGCTCTGATATGCAGGGTCTAGGTGCAACAATGACAGACACGGCGTGCAGCTTCCAGCGTGTTTTCGAGTTACAGCTGCGCGACTCCGTGTAAACGGACTAGCAGTTGACGAGGTCCCGTATGTGCTCAGCGACCGACAGCTGTACGCTTCTCGTCTAGAACCAGCGTCTGCTTGCTGCTGCTTGGGATTGTAATGTGCATCATGCAGTGTGAAAGCGGCGCCGCCCTGCGTCATATCGTGCTAGAAACCAGCTGCATCGAAATACGGAAACAGACGTTTCTTGAGACTGCTGCCTAGGCCCGACTGAATTCATAAGCAGGGCGCGGACAACCCACCGAGAAGGAATGAGGAAGCTGACGCGTGGGACGCCGGTATGAAGGCAACCAGAAAACGCTCCGCGATTTTGGCCAAGAGATATGAGTAAAAGAATTGTATTGTTATTCCTATTTGCCAGGGCCACGAGGACGCCGGGACACACTGCAGGTTGCCGTGACCCGTAGCTGACTGCAAAGAAAGATTAGGCGCTAGCTACCTCTGCATGAGACATGTGAACGACGCTAGTCTCTCGGGCCGACACGCTGACGCGGTTGGTGCGCAGCTGGCGAGTTAACCGCGATCACGCAACGGTATGAGAAGTGCGTGATCGAATGAAACAACCCGCATGACTCTTGCAGACGAGCAGGGACAGGCCAAGCCGTGAGTGCGCCTCCTACCCACAATGGGCGTACCAGAATGTGTTGTCCAGAAGCCCCTGCTGCAGGTACGGTAGGGACCCGTGAGATGTCCAACTACCAGAATTGGCAGACATACCACGTTGTCCAAGGACGCATACGCTCTCGTGAACTATCTAGTTTTCTTGTCTCGGATACACCGAGCTGCCGGAGGACTTCAAAAGCAGGCGCGCGCAGTGTACGTGTGGACGTACGCAAAAGCGGGCTCTAACGCATCTGTGAAGGTTACAACGCCAAAGAGAGGAATTCAACGGTGTCCAATCAGATATTGTGCATCCAGTGCCTCTGAGAAAGTAGGAACACAATGTTCGGATCTCCTAAGAGAGAGAGCCTTCTCCGTTGTAGGCGGCGGTGGGCAAGCTGTGCTTCAAAGACGTCCATATGGGGAGCACGGCCACCACGAGCGGCTCTCGCAGGCTGTAGAGGCCCTTCCGCTGCTGACGACGGCAGCAATAACTCAAGGACCTGTTGGACCTGGGGCAAAGCGGGGTGGAGGCAAGGGCACCTGTGTGGTGTGCCTACTTGTATTACACGCGAAACAACGAAGCAGCTAAGAACGCTGTCGACTGTAAAAATCTGTTGACTGCCATCGCAGGATGACAGAAGCGCTGAGCTGCGTGGCCCGAAGGAAACGCTATTGTAAGCAGTTTTTGTTAAAATCCGTGGTCCACACTAAGCTGTACGCACTGGAATACCAGGAGACCTGTGCTTACAACTGTTTATGTCCCTTGCGGCCAAGAAGATTCCTTGTACCGCGTATCAGCCGCGGACCGGACATGTGCGGGTGAAGAGCCCGCACGAATGTCTGTGTACGTGCATTGGATTTCAGTTAGGCGGCTGCAAAGCAGCATGTGGAGAATCTAGGAAGAGAGGAAGTAAGATCTTCCAATGAAGTTCCTAAGGGCCCGCTCAAGACACTCCACTAGGAACTCCACCGGAAGAGACATGCGGTGCACAACTGCCTCACAGTTTGCTCTTAGACGTATGCACACGCCTAGCGGACCCAACCGGCGTCAACCACCGGCGTCTACACATTGGGGTGAATGACCGACTTAAAACCCTCCGAAAACTTAAGGCGCTGAAACCTCAGTTTCCCACCGCCTTATAAACCTCCAGAAGCCTTGAACAGTGGAAGCGCAGTTTTCCACATTGCCCTGCAGGCGTGCTGTCCTTGTAGCTCTATTAGTTTCCCGACGTGGCCGTCGTAGGCCTAGCACCGCAAGTGCGCACCTGTGAAGCCCCCTTGGTCCACAGTGAATCTCACACACGTGTGACTACGCTCATACATTTGGGACGGCGCTTCGCCTGCGCCCTGTACAGGCATCTGGATGAAACGTCACGGCAGAGGTTCATCTAGAGCCGTGCTGCGTACAAAATTTTCCAGCGCCGTCAGGGACGTGCATCACAGATGCCAGACAAGAGGTGTATGTGGCTTCGCCGATTCTATGAAACTCTTTCCCGCTGTGTGGTCCTCTCTTCGCGAACTATTGCGCTTCTTTCAATGCGCGTCGGTGCGATCATTCCGCAGGTTCTCCCCGTCGTCGTGCAAATTAGTACTCGCCGTGTGGTCCTTTTCTAGCAAAGTGTTGCACTTTTTCCTCATGCCCGTTGCTGCGTTCGCCCCGTGTACGCGCAATGCTGCGTCTTCAGGTTTCTTTGGTGATACATTTGCTGTCTTCCTTATGGGCCCTGTGGCCCTACCTCAACAAACTGCTACGACTTTCGAAACGTGCGCGGATGCGGTCCCCGCGCGTACACGCGATTGCGCATCCTTAGATGTGTCCCATGTCCGTCTCAGCGGGGCCCACCAACACGTCTGCACGTGCTGGCGCGAGCTCCCGCTCGTTATTTTCAGTCGAAGCGCTAGCTTGTGTCCTCTTCTGCGCTGTGTGTGTGTGCCGTGACAGTCAACGCACCTATGCTCTCTGCTGGGTGAAACGCTCGTCTTTGAATGGCGGGGACTGCTGCTTCTGTATGTGAGCTGGACACAAGTGACCCACTGCTGTCAACACCTACCTTGCAGACATGTCTTTTCCGCAAATACTGTCCACACTGGCGGCCATTCTACTACTGCTAGTACTACTGGTACTAGTGCCGCTACTACCGCTACTACCACTACTATTCCCACTACCACAACTACAATGCTACTACTACTGCCACTACTACTACAACTACCGCCGCGCTGTGTACAGCCATAACAAGCCTTCTGTGATATCCTTCTGTGGTATTGCGCAACCAACTCCTTCCTTAAGAACACTGCAGCGCGGTACGTTCTGGCAGACGTACTACTGCTACTACTACTACTACCGCTACTACTACTACTACTACTAGTGCTACTACTGCTAGTGCTACTACTACTTCTACGAGCACTACTGCTGCTACTACTACGGCTGCTACTTCTGCTGCTGCTACTTCTGCTGCTAGTACTCCTCCTCCTCCTACTACTACCACTACCACCACCAGGATGCGTACAGCGATAACAGGCCTTCTAAGGTATCCCTCTGCGGTGTCCCCAGGCAAATCCTTCCTGAAGCGTGCGGCAGTGCGTTGCACACCGGCAGACGCACTGCTAGCGCTACTACTACTACTCCTACTATTATTATTACTACTACTGCTACCGCCACTAATACTGCTAGGGCTGCTACTACTGCTACTGCCACTACCACTGCTACTGCGACTACTACCACTACTACTACTACTATTACTACTACTACGGCCTCTTTGTGGACAATCATAATAGGCCTTCTGCAGCATCCTTCTGCGTTCATTCGTGGCCTATTCGTTCCTCAAGTACGCGGCACTTTCATTACACACTGGCAGACGTACTACTACTACTAATAATACTACTACTACTATTAATACTACTTTTGCTACTACTAGTCCTCCTACTCGTATCCCTACAGTAGTGGTGTGCAAAGAACACCATACAGCCATAAAAGGCCTCCTGAGGCATCCTCCTTGATGGTTACCGAGCAGTTTCTTCGATACGCACGCGGCAAAGCGTTACACGCAGCGAGACGCTCGCAGAAAACTCGTTTCTTCGAGTGTGACGTACAGCTGCTGAAGCGCCTCCTCGTGCAGGCGCCGCACGGTTTTCCGTGCTTACCAGAGCGCTTGACCGAATTATCTACCACATGTGTACAGATATACATCGGTTCATGAGCATTTGGATATTCTGCCAAAAGTTCTCACTGTCTATTCATCACTCTGTGTGGACTCCTTCCTTCCTCGCGGCCGCTAGGAAGCCTTCTCGTCTTCACGCTTTCGACCGCTCTCCGTACCCTGCACAGCGGAATAGAAATAGAAGACATTTGGAGAGATAGACATCAGAGCTTTTCTATGTTTTTAAAGGAGGTTATATTGTCTATTTGTGTCTCTGTGTAGAATTGTTTCCCTTCTGTGGCGGTCGCTGAAAAGTCGTCCTGTCCTAGGCACCCGACCGCTCTCAGCACTTAGCACAGCAAAAATACGATAACTTATCTGTAAAAAAACAGATATGTTCGTGAGCTCGCGGAGGTTTCTGCAAAGCGTATACCATTCCTATCCCTCTCTCTGTGTGAAGTCCTCTCTTTTTTTGCGGTCGTTAGTCGATTTTGTCGTCTAC
>SJYA01010692.1:0-13295 GCA_006410615.1 Neotragus moschatus
CTGATTCATGTCAATGTATAGTAAAATGAATACAGTATTGTAAAGCAAAACAAACTAAAAAATAAAAATAAAAATAAATAAAATGAAGCTGAAAAATAAGTTGCAAGAAAAGATTATGTTTACGTAAGATAATCTTTTACATTGCAAGAATTTAAGTCTATTAAATTCAATAAGATCTGTCCACTATCATTATCAAACCAACAAACATCGACTTTTTCTCACAATCAGCTCCTGCTGAAAGGAGAAATGGAGAAGAAAGAAACGCACCTCTTCTAAGCTGGGGAGCGAAGAGGACGACACTGTCCGAGAGGACAGCGGCTGGAGCAGCTCCTGGCCAACAGCGGGCTGGTGGGTCTGCATTTGCACAAAAGGGCTCTGCGGGGGCCTGTGAGGCAACGGAGGTAGGCCGTAGGGGAAACCCGGCCCCATCAGGTGACTCTGCTGTAAGTTAGCAAAAGTCCAAGCTCCATCAGGCGCCAGGTATTTCAGAGGAGGGGTGAGGTGCTCAGATGGCATCGAGAAAGGAGAGCTAAACATCGGGGTCGGCAGGCGCTGTGGGAACACCGGGCTGTTGGCCACATCAAGGTCTCTGCTGCTGTCAGTGAAGCTTGGGAAATGGGTGCTGTGGTCTGCGCTGGACGGGGGCGAGGGGGCTGCTGGTGGGCTCCGAGTCTGAATTTGTCTGTATTGCAAAAGTCTTGATTGAGGTGGGGGCATTTCAGGTAGTTCCCGTGTCTCACTTTGCTCACGATTAGACAGTTCTCTGAGTAAGTCTTGAAACCTATGTAAGGATGATGAAATATGAGGAGAGCTTAGTCAACTACATGTGTAATTTTTACAAACAAAAGCATAATAACCAGAACTAGCATTAATTCCTCTCAAAAGTAAGCATTAATGCTCACAGATGTTGAACAGAAGACACTAAATATACCCAAGTATCTGATTTCTTTCTTCCCCTTGGCTTTAAAAGCAACTGTCCTTGTCTTTCCATGCGTTTGGTAGCTGGCAGTTACAGAAGGTCACCGTAACAGTGGATCTTACTCAGAAGGGATTAGGAAACGTNCAGATGTTGAACAGAAGACACTAAATATACCCAAGTATCTGATTTCTTTCTTCCCCTTGGCTTTAAAAGCAACTGTCCTTGTCTTTCCATGCGTTTGGTAGCTGGCAGTTACAGAAGGTCACCGTAACAGTGGATCTTACTCAGAAGGGATTAGGAAACGTTTCACTGCAGTCAAATGACACACCATAAAAACAAATTTAGAATGAGCACTGAACACTCAAACATCTGACTTAGAAGAGGGTAGAATTTTGTGCAAAAAATATACTGATAGTAAATTTATAATGTTTAACTTTTAACCTCCAATTTAACTGTTCTCTTTGCGTTTTTTGCATTACGACTGAATACGGAAAAAACACCCACAGTGACGGTACATGTCTCTCTCACAAGAGACTGCAAAGCCAGAGGCCACGTAAATGCGTGGTCCACAGCAGACCTTCCACGCCTAGGTTTTCACAAAAGTTACTTCTAAAAAGGTGTTCTGTACTTTAGAGGTAGCAGCTGCCTAGAAGGCCGGCATCCACTTTCTTTGGGACAGTGTTCCAGCATGAGGCTAACAGGACAGCACTCAAGCGGGAGCAGGAGGAGGCCCCGTCTCAGGCCCTCCTCAGTCTGCTGGAGTGAGCGCGAGTTGGTCGTTTCTGACCGTGAGTCAGTCGTTTCTGCTTCGTCTGCGGCGCTGCCGGGGAGCTTCCAGTCCGCTCTCGCTGGGGGCTGATGCAGTCCAACGGGCGGCTGGGGAAGGTGCTGGAGGTGCGGGTGCGGGTGGTGCTGGTGCGGGAGCGGGAGGCCGCCCTGACCGAGGCAGGCGTGGTGCTCGCTCCACTGCTGCAGCCGCACGTGCTGCTGCCTCAGCGTTTCCAGGGCCACGCTCCCGTGCATACGGTCTGCAAACACATTTGCAACGAGGTGAGGTTTTCAGCATTTAGGGTTTCAAGTTAGTTGCTTCAAGAAGTTTACAATCAGATATTCTCCACAAAGACACACTACCATGTGGGTTTGGAGAAAGCAGGGCTTCTAATTTCGCAGTAACTAAATCACGGTAATGACGGGGCTTCCTCCTACCTACGGCGTGAGGTGCCTGGCCCCAGCTGTGCGCTTAGTTCTGTATGGCATCTGGAACTAGGTTCTGATTATTACACTAAGTGATTTATGGCATCTGGAACTAGGTTCTGATTATTACACTAAGTGATTTTTTTGGCCAGCATTACGTGAAGAAATGAATCAATCCTGATTCAAACGAATACGGCACAGCACATGTCACTGAAGTAAACTCTCAGAGGCCGGCCCGTCCTGCGGTGACCGGAGAACTCACCCAAAGCCTCCCCCATCGGCAGGCCGGGGGGGCTCTCGTCCGGGAAGCTGTTCAGAGGTGAAGGCAGGATGGGGCCGGGCTGCGCGAGGGCCCGCAGGGGACTGTGGCCCTCCGGTAGCACGGGCGGGGGCTGCTGCTCGGGAACCACAGCCTCCGCAGGCGGGGACTGTGGTCGGTGGGGAACCGCGTTATTGAAAAAAGCGCTGCCGGGGCCGGCTGGGTAGGCAGGGGAGAGCTGAGGCGGCGGGCCCAGTGGAGGGGCTACCTGACTGGGCTGGGCTGGCACAGGGCTCGGCTGTTCAGGCAAGTTACTCTGCTGCTGACTCAGCAGGGCGTGCTGCTGCGGAATTGGGAAGGGTGGTCTCGGGAGCTGGGGGAGGGGATGAAAATGACGACCGGGGATGGCGTACTGTGCGTGAGGGGCAGGGAGAGGAAGGTTTATGTGTCTTGGGGTGAGATTATCTTTGCGATGAAACTTGGGATTGGGATAAACAATGCCAGGACGTGATTCAGGACTTCTGTTCTGTGGGTTTGATTCCAAATCAATCTAAAGAAAAACAGGAGAAATCTTTTTTAGCTGCAGAAGATCTGAGTCCTGTGGCTCCCCATCTCCCCACCTCAGCACTTCTAAAGGGTATGATCCACTCTTATCAGCAGGGGCAGGAGCACTGTGCGCCTCGTAAATCACCTTCTGACAATCAAATAAGAGAATGTGCTTTATATCAGGAAAGAGGAAACGGAGAAAACGGCCATTAAATCTGAGTCATAAAGAGAGATACTACTATTTTATTAGCATATTGACTTTAAAAACACCATTTTTTTTTTACACTTCCTTCCTTGGAAAGATAACCAATTATTTCCTTCTAATATAAATCATTGAAATGTGTTCTTCCTTTCTGATTTTATTGCTTTTATACATCTCTTCAAACATCTCCTCAAACATATGTACATTAAAATAAAAAACTTGTCTCAAATTAAATAACTTTGAAGTGAACAAAAAAATAAGTACTATATCATCTTCGAATAATCAGTTTGGCTGTCAATTTTTGCCATCATTTCTTCAACAAACACTTATTGAGGGCGTACCAAGGACACTGTGCCTGGTGTGAGAGATTAAAGGCACAATAATTCCGTATCTGTACCATCAAGAGTGCAGAGCGAGGGCTGGCAGACCGTGGCCCCCAGGCCATTTCCAGTCCGCTGTATTTTTGTGCAGAAAGCTTTAATGGAACACAGCCACACTCATTCGTTTACAGGTCGTCTGTGTCTGCCTTCTCACAAGGCCGGCAGAGGTGAGTGGCTGCAACAGAAGCCGCGCGGCCCACAGAGTCTGAAAACTTACTATCCGGCCTCTTACAGAAAGTTTGCTAAAATCTGGCTTGGAGTCCAGTAGAGGACATCAACGTGTAGACGTAAAATGAGAGATGCTGTAAGAGGATGTGACGTGAGATCCCACAGCCTGGGAAAATCAAGGGTGACTTCACAGAGATGATGACGCTTGAGCTGACTCTTTACAAGAGACTGGAGTTTTGCAGTGAGGGAGAGACACACTAGACAAAGGTGACAGCTCACACACTGAGACGAGAGAAGAGGAAAAGCACGGCGGGCCTGCGGCGAGGAGAAGCTTTGTGCACACGGAGCTACAGCTAGGCTTGCATGCCAACTTCCTCCTCCCTGACAGCAAGTCAAACTCCAACAGCCCAATTACACAGGACCTGGGATGATTCAATACTGAATACAAACATTTTTCTTTTAATCTCAAAAACTGTGGTAAGCTACTGAAGGTTTTTAAGCTACGGAGTGCTATCTTCCTTCTGAAACACAAGGAAAGTGACTGGAAGAGGAGAGATTAGTTTTCACAGAAACTCCCTCTGAGGCTGGTGATGAAGAAATAAGGGTGTCTGAGGACAAAAAGTGTCAAGTCCAAAGTTCTCAGCTAGCAGGATGAAACCCTGAGGGTTTAATCTCTAAGGCGAGGTCATCTTCTGATCATGAGAATTATGGCAGAAGGTACCCAGTCATCAAAAGAGCTGATGAGTAAACTGGGCAAAGGGAGCCTGGTACACATAAGAGACACATGGAGGTGCCCCACGGGTGCCCCGAGATTAGAAAACATGAATCTCCAGTAGCGCTCACTCAACCCATAATTTGATCTTCCCCCGACTGGTTCATGAGTACAGACGCAGATGAACAAACAGGCTGAGAGTTAAGGATGGACACAGCAGGCGTGGAGAGAGAGGGACTTACGTCTTCACTTAACAGCCCTTCCCAATCTGAGATAATGCTTAATGACACAACTGTAGCTGTGTCTTCACTTACTACTTTACCACAAGAAGCCTCTAAACTTGAGTCTATCACTGAGTAACATAATTTCAGGAAAGTGCTCTGATAAACAAAACAATGTCGCAAAGAAACAGCAGCGGGAGAGAGTGCAACGTGCCCACTGGATCCTCATCAAACAGCGAGACGTAAGGGGAGATAATCTTCTATGAAACGCCGGGACGCTGAGATGCCCAACTAAGCTGAGTCCACGAGCGCAGTGTGCTCACTAAAGGCAGATCACATACCTGTTTGGCTTCTGCAGGCTTCTTCTCTGGTGTTCGAATCTTATTAATTTCAGGGCCAGGATTACTTGTATCACTTTTACCTGAGGAGATATTTTAAAGCTGTTATACACTGTCTCCAGTAGATGTCACGAATTCCAATGACTATTCAATATTAGACAAAAAGTAGGATACTTTAAACATTTTTTCATCCATTATCGATTATTACTACTTTGGTTTTGCTCTTAAAATTTTGGAGTTGCAATTTCTCTGCAAGAAAGAAAATTTATAAATGAAGCAAATTTCTCTGACAAGGCAAAAACTCAGTAAGGGATAACCTTAAAACATCAAATAATCCGAAAGATAACTGCCCATTCTCCAGGAGTTTACAGCCTCATTTTTGTAGACTAGACATAGAAAAGGCCTTGGTGTTCCTGCCTATGTATGGCTTAATACTTTGGCCAT
The DNA here is from genome assembly GCA_006410615.1 of Neotragus moschatus. NCBI lineage: Eukaryota > Metazoa > Chordata > Mammalia > Artiodactyla > Bovidae > Neotragus > Neotragus moschatus. Next base: position 5,384 of record SJYA01010692.1, read on the forward strand.
TTACAGGTGCAATTAAGTGGAAATCCAAATAATCTGTCAATTTTATTTAGTAAAGGAATCTAAGATCCCTTGGAGGAAGGCATGCCAACCCACTCCAGTATTCCTGCCTGGAGAATCCCATGCACGGTGGAGCTTGGTGGGGTACAGTCCATGGGGTTGCAAAAAGCTGGAAATGACTGAAGCAACTTAGCACACATGCACGCAAAGGAATCCAAATTAAATAAAGGATATTTTGAAAAGAATGCAGTTATAGTTTCAAAAGTAATAGATATCAAACTAAATATAAGTGGATGATAAATAATAAAGGAAGCGTATTAAGGTTAAATAATCACAATTATAATAGACAAATAATGCTAGTTCGTGCATGTGAAAGGCTTTTAATCTATAAGAACTAACTACTGGATATTCTAAATCTCTTGAAAGAATCCTTACTTTGAGTTCTTCCTTGAAAACATCCCTTTAAGAATGCCACTGGAACTCTGTGCCAAAACAGCCTTACTACTGAACTTCAGAAATGAAAACTGTTACAACACCCAAGATGAAAGAAAACACACCAGATGGAGTTAGCAGATTAGACACTGCAGAAGAAAAACCGTGAACCTGAAGGCATTAGCAATAGAAACAATGCTCGGTGAAACACAGAAAGAAAAAAAGAATTTTTTTAAAAATGAAAAGGGCATGCATGAACTGTGGGAAACTTTTAGTTCAGTTCAGGTCAGTCGCTCAGTCGTGTTCGACTCTTTGCGATCCCATGAACCGCAGGCAGCACGCCAGGCCTCCCCGTCCATCACCAGCTCCCAGAGCTCACCCAAACTCATGTCCATTGAGTCGGTGATGTCATGCAGCCATCTCATCTTCTGTCGTCCCCGTTTCCTCCCGCCTTCAATCTTTCCCAGCATCAGGGTCTTTTCAAATGAGTCAGCTCTTGGCATCAGGTGGCCAAAGTATTAGAGTTTCAGCTTCAACATCAGTCCTTCAAGAAGCCTAATAAATCTATGCCCCAACCAGTAATGCTGAAGAAGCTGAAGTTGAATGGTTCTATGAAGACCTATAAGACCTTCTAGAACTAAAGCCCCAAAAGATGTCCTTTTCATCATAGGTGATTGGAATGCAAAAGTAGGAAGTCAAGAAATACCTGGAGTAACAGGCAAATTTGGCCTTGGAGTACAGAATGAAGCAGGGCAAAGGTTAATAGAGTTAATGCCAACAGAATGCATCAGTCATAGCAAACACCCTCTTCCAACAAACACAGGAGAAGACTTCACACATGGACATCACCAGACGGTCGACACCGAAATCAGACTGATTACATTCTCTGCAGCCAAAGATGGAGAAGCTCTACACAGTCAGCAAAAGCAAGACTGGGAGCTGACTGTGGCTCAGATCATGAGCTCCTTATTGCCAAATTCAGGCTTAAATTGAAGAAAGTAGGGAAAACCACTAGACAATTCCAAATCAAATCCCTTATGAATATACAGTGGAAGTGACAAACAGATTCAAGGGATTAGATCTGACAGAGTGCTTGAAGAACTATGGATGGAGGTTCATGACATTGTACAGGAGGCAGGGATCAACACCACCCCCAAGAAAAAGAAATGCAAAAAGGCAAGATGGTTGTCTGAGGAGGCCTTACAAATAGCTGTGAAAGGAAGAGAAGTGAAACACAAAGGAGAAAAGGAAAGATACACCCATTTGAATGCGGAGTTCCAAAGAACAGCAAGGAGAGACAAGAAAGCCTTCCTCAGTGATCAAGGCAAAGAAACAGAGGAAAACAAAAGAATGAGAAAGACTAGAGATCTCTTCAAGAAAATCAGGGACACCAAGGGAACATTTCGTGGAAAGATGAGCTCAATAAAGGACAAAAATGGTACTGACCTAACAGAAGCAGAAGACATTAAGACAAGGTGGCAAGAATACACAGAAGAACTATACAAAAAACCCAGATAATCATGATCGTGTGATCACTCACCTAGAGCCAGACATCCTGGAATGTGAAGTCAAGTGGGCCTTAGGAAGCATCACTAGGAACAAAGCTAGTGGAGGTGATGGAATTCCAGTTGAGCTATTTCAAATTGTGAAAGACGATGCTGTGAAAGTGCTGCACTCAATATGCCAGCAAATTTGGAAAACTCAGCAGTGGCCACTGGACTGGAAAAGGTCAGTTTTCATTCCAATCCCAAAGAAAGGCAATGTCAAAGAATGCTCAAACTACCGCACAGTTGCACTCATCTCACACACTAGCAAACTAAGGCTCAAAATTCTCCCAGCCAGGCTTCAACAGTACATGAACCATGAACTTCCAGATGTTCAACCTGGATTTAGAAAAGACAGAGCAAGCAGAGATCAAACTGCCAGCATCCGCTGGATCACTGAAAAGGCAAAAGAGTTCCAGAAAAACATTGACTTCTGCTTTGTTGACTATGCCAAAGCCTTTAACTGTGTGGATCACAACAAACGGTGGAAAATTCTTTAAGAGATGTGATTAGCAGACCACCTGACTTGCCTCCTTTGAAGTGTGTACGCAGGTCAAGAAGCAACAGAACTGGGCATGAAACAATGGACTGTTTCCAAATCAGGAAAGGAGTACGTCAAGGCTGTATACTGTCACCCTGCTTATTTAACTTATATGCAGAGTACATCATGAGAAATGCTGGACTGGATGAAGCACCAGCAGGAATCAAGATTGTCGAGAAAAATATTAATAACCTCAGATATGCAGATGACACCACCCTTATGGCAGAAGGCAAAGAAGAACTAAACAGCCTCTTGATGAAAGTGAAAGAGGAGAGCCAAAAAGCTGGCTTAAAACTCAACATTCAGAAAACTAAGATCATGGCATCTGGTCCCATCACTTCATCGCAAATAGATGGGGAAACAATGGAAACAGTGATAGACTTTATTTTGGGGGGAAGGCTCCAAAATCACTGCAGATGGTGATTGCAGCCATGAAATTAAAAGATGCTTGCTCCTTGGAAGAAAAGTTATGACCAATCTAGATAGCATAATAAAAAGCAGAGACATTATTTGCCAACAGAGGTCTGTCTAGTCAAAGTTATGGTTTTTCTCATAGTCATGTATGGATGTGAGAGTTGGACTATAAAGAAAGCTGAGCACCAAAGAATTGATGCTTTGGAACTGTGGTATTGGAGAAGACTCTTGAGAGTCCCCTGGACTGCAAGGAGCTCCAACCAGTCCATCCTAAAGGAGATCAGTCCTGGGTGTTCATTGGAAGGACTGATGGTGAGGCTGAAACTCCAATACTTTGGCCATGTGATGTGAAGAGCTGATTCATTTGAAAAGACCCTAATACTGGGACTGACCGAAGGAGGGAGATGAAGGGGACGACCGAGGATGAGATGGCTGGATGGCATCACCGACTCAATGGACGTGAGTCTGAGTGAATTCCGGGAGTTGGTGATGGACAGGGAGGCCCGGCGTGCTGCAGTCTGTGGGGTCGCAAAGAGTCAGACACAACTGACTGACTGAACTGAACTGAACTGAACAAATGGGTAGCTGATATTCCAGAAGAGAAAAAGAGGTGCGACAGAAACAAATTCTAATGTAATAGAAGTCAAAGCTTTCCAAATTGATGAAAACTGTAAACCCACATATCCAAGAAGCTCAACAAACCCCAAACTCAAGAAGCATGAATAAAACTACTCCAAGGAATCTTACCATAATCAAACTACTAAAAGTAGTACAAAAAGAAACTCTTAAAAGCAGTTGGAGAAAAAAAGACATATTTATACAAAAAACCAAAGATAAAGATGACATCAGATTTCTCACTGGAAACAATGTAAGCAAGAAAACGAAAAGATAAAAACTATCAACCAAGATTTTCTACCCTGGAAAAATCTTTCAAAAATGATAGCGAAAGAAAAACACTTTCAGACATATAAATGCTGAAAGAATTCATCACCAACAGGCTTGAAGTACAAGAAGTGTTAAAAGAAGTCCTTCAGGCAGAAGAAAACTTACTCAAACAGAAACATGAATATCAAGATTATCAGAAATACTAACTACATGGAGATGCAAATGATTCTTTCTCTTTTTATTTAAAACCCTTTAAAAAGATGCTTGGCTATTTCAATGAAAACAGTAACAATGTTTGGGGCTTATAACACACGTAAAAGTAAAATGCGTGAAAACAATGCTCAAAGGCCAGAAGAGGAAAGCCTGAAAGACTGCAGTGCGCTTCTGCTCGCCTGCAGTGACAGAGCATGAGACGGAAACTGGACTGTGGTGGGGTGGGTGCTGCTAGCCTTAAAGCAAGCACTAGACTAACAAAAAGAGCCACAGCTAATAACCCAACAAAGGAGACAGAATGGAAACAAAGAATATGCAACTAATTCAAAAGAAGGCAGAAGCAAAGGAAAAAGGGAACAAAACCAGATTGGACAAATTTAACACAGATAGCAAGATGATAAAATAACTCTATCAATAATCACATCAAGTATAAATGTTCTAGATCTCCCAACTAAACGGCAGAGATCGTCACATTAGATTTTTTGTAAACTAAAAGAAATGCACTGTGAGTATAAAGACACAAACAGATTAAAAATAGAAGTTAAAACAAATACTGTGCTATCACTTGCCAAAAGAAAGCTGAAGTGTCTGCACCGATGTTCAGCAAAGTAGAGCACAGAGCAAAGAATATCGTCAGAGATGAAGAAGTTTATTCCATAATGAAAAATGAGTTAATTAATCAAGAGTTGCTGCTCAGTCGCTAAGTCATGTCTGACTCTTTGCGACCCCGTGAACTGTGGTGTGCAAGGCTTTCCTGTCCTTCACTATCTCCCCAAGTTTGCTCAAACTCATGTCCAAGAGTATATAATCCCAAATGTTTATGTACCTAACATCAGAAACTTCAAAAATCGTCAAGCAAAACTCAAAGGAAAAGTAGATAAACACCAATTATATTTGGAGAATTCAGTATTCCTCTTTCAATATCCACTTTTTAACAGGTAGACAGAAAATCAGCAAAGACAAAGCAGCCTTGAACAGTCCTGGCAAGCAACCTGGGCTGTGGCACTGGAGTGCTCCACTCCTGAGCTGTAAGCAAATCTCACCAAGTTCAAAAGGACGCAAGTCATGTACACTGGGCTCCCTTACCACAGCTGAATTAAAACTAGAAGCAGTGAGAGAAAAATACTTAAGAAAATCTCCAATAACTCACCTAAATTCACCTCTGTAAATAATCCATGGATCTAATTTTAAGAGAAATCAGAAAGTGTCCTGGACTGAATGAAATAAAGATATAACCCTGGGACTCTGTAGGATGCACTACTGGGGAGACACCTATATCGATCTAGGCCTTCACCTTGACAAAATACGTGTAAGATTTGTAGCTTGAAAAGAAAATTTAAGGCAGAAAGTAAAGACCTTAAAGAAGAGAGAGACACTCTGTTCATATATCAGGAAATTAAATATTAAGATGTCAGTTCTCCCCCCAGACTGACCCAGAGATTCAACCAATTCTAATCAAAATCCCAGCAGGCTTTTTAGTAGAAACTGACAAGCCCATTCTAAAGTGTAGGTGAAAATGCAAAGGACCTGGAATAGATTCTTCTGAAAAAGAAGAATAAAGTTGGAGGACTCACACTACCTGATTTCAAGGCTTTCACAAAGCTATAGCACTCATCCACTCCAGTGCTCTTGCCTGGAGAATCCCAGGGATGGGGGAGCCTGGGAGGCTGCCGTCTATGGGGTCGCACAGAGTTGGACACGACTGAAGTGACTTAGCAGAGAGCAGAGCAGATGGCGCTCAAGGGGGACACCAGCAGAAGACAGCATAGCCATCACACGCGTGGGAAACCGAGTCTAGCAAAGGCACCAGGTGGTCTCAACAGAGGAAAAATGGTGCTGGCTGTTTACAACAGCCAGGATGTGGAAGCAACCCAGATGTCCATCAGCAGATCAATGGATAAGAAAGCTGTGGTACATATACACAATGGAATATTACTCAGTTATTAAAAAGAATGCATTTGAATCAGTTCTAATGAGGAGGATGAAACTGGAGCCTATTATGGCTTGGAGTGAAGCAAGCCAGAAAGAAAAACACCAATACAGTATATTAAGGCATATATATGGAATTTAGAAAGATGGTAACGATGACCCTATATACAAGACAGCAGAAGAGACACAGATGTAAAGAACAGACTGTTGGACTCTGTGGGAAAAGGCGGGGGTGGGGTGATCTGAGAGAATCAGCACTGAAACGTGTGTATCACCACATGTGAAACAGGTCGCCAGTCCAGGTTCAATGCATGAGACGGGTGCTCAGGGCTGGTGCGCTGGGATGACCCTGAGGGATGGGATGGGGAGGGAGGTGGGAGGGGAGTTCAGGATGGGGAACACATGTACACCCATGGCTGACTCATGTTAATGTATGGCAAAACCCACTACAATACTGTAAAGTAATTAGCCCCCAATTAAAGTAAATTAATTATTAAAAAATAAATTTAAAAAATGGTGTTGGAACGACTGAGCATACATATATGCAAAATAAAATGATCATAAAGAAAATTTTCAATTCTTACCTCATACCATATATAAAAATNCTCATGTTAATGTATGGCAAAACCCACTACAATACTGTAAAGTAATTAGCCCCCAATTAAAGTAAATTAATTATTAAAAAATAAATTTAAAAAATGGTGTTGGAACGACTGAGCATACATATATGCAAAATAAAATGATCATAAAGAAAATTTTCAATTCTTACCTCATACCATATATAAAAATTAACTCAAAGTAGACCCTAATATAACAGCTGAAACTATTAAACTTCTAGAAAAAAACACAGAAGGCAAAAAAAATTTCAGACATAATGCCAAAAATATGGCACATAGAAGGAAAAAAAAGAATAAACTGGACCTTATCAAAAATTGAAACTTCTGTTCTCTGCAAGATACTGTTAAGAAAATTAAAAGGCAAGAGACAACCTAGAAGAAAATATCTTCAAAATGCACATCTAAGTAAAGATTTTTATCCAGAATGTATAAAGAACTCTTATAACTAAGACAAGCCAATAAAAAAGTAGACAAAAGGTATGAATCGACCCGGCATCAAAGACGCACACGTAACAGACAAACCCAACGGAAACACACTCAGCATCCCTGGCCACCAGGAGCACGCAGAACGATACAGTGACTGGGTGCTGTCAGACATCCGTGAGCGAGGGTGAAATTTAAAAAGCGGATGGCACTAAGAACTAAGGAGCACTGAGGAGCAACTAGAAATCCCACACACAGTAGAAAATAGAAATGGTTTTGGTCACTTTGGAAAACAGCATGGCAGTTTCTTACAAAGTTAACAAAAGTGCCAACATAACAGTTCAATCCTGGGTATTTACCAAAGAGAAATGAAAATATGTTCGACACATGTTCATAGCAGCTTTACTCATGACGGCCAAAAATCAGAAATAATTAAGGACAGATAAAAACAACTAATGGGTAAAGACAGTGTAGTTCATCCATACAAGGGACTACTAATCAACAGCAGAAAGGAACAAACAACTGATCTAGACAACACAAATCAATCTCAGAAGTTTAAATTAAGCTAAGTGAATGAGCCCAGACACCATGATTTAATTCACACGACAGACTAAAGACAAAAGCACGGGGACATAAGTCAGAGGAGCAGTCGTCCAGGCCTGGGGCTGGAGGAGGAGGCTGACTGCAGCCGCATAAGAGGGCGTCTCCAGGGCGACGCGGAAACTCTGCATCTCGACACCGGGGGCGGCGAGCACCTCTATGTATGTGTCAAAACACACCAAAACACGTTTAAAAGGCTGAATTTTACCATGTATAAATTATACTCCAATAAACTGACTTTAAAAAATATAGAGGGTAACTTTCCCTTATTTATAAATTCTAGCAGACAGGAGACGAGGATCTGCACAGGAAGTAAC
>SJYA01010693.1:0-20822 GCA_006410615.1 Neotragus moschatus
GTGGTGTTAAACCTGTACGCGAGACAGCAAGAGAGACACAGATGTGTAGAACAGCATTTTGGACTCTGTGGGAGAGGGAGAGGGTGGGAGGATTTGGGAATATGGCATTGTAACATGTATGATATCATAAGGGAAACGGATTGCCGGTCTAGTTGCGATGCAGAAGGCTTGGGGTCCAGATTGGGAACTCAGTACAACTTCTTAAGACTATATTCACTTCTCCTTTATTGAACCCACTTCACCCAAGCTTATGTCCCCCAGTTTGATGAAAAACAACCTTGCCAAGGTCACTGGTAAACTCTCAACTCTGTCCCTCTCTGGGGTTCTCAGCATCCTACTGTGCAAGCACCCTTCCTTCTGGTCCCACAGTTACCTGGCCCTCTGGTTCTTCTTCTCATTGTCCTTTGCTGACTCCTTCCCCTCTTCCCAGCCTTTGTCTTGAGCCCTCCCTCCCTAGATCTCAGTCTCAGGGCTTTAGACACAGGCCACTCTGAAGATGTTTATCTCCCATTCCAACCTACCCTGAGTTCAGGCTCCCACCACAGCCTCCTCTGCGTCCCTGCTCATCACTTTCCTGTGACTCTGTTCTTGCTCAGCCCAATTTCTCAGAGTGACTGAGAGCTCTGCTCACCCAGAGGCCCCTCTCTTTCTCTTATGTTCCTCATCCTGTTCCTCTAAACATATCCCAAATCCTCCTGCTTGCACCTCTCATACATGTGACTGGAGAACCCCAGCCCACAGCACGTCCACTGGGAACACTCTCCAGCACCCCTGCCCCTGGCTGAACTTCCACTGAACCCAAAGCCTCAGTCTGGTCTCATCCCACTGAACCCTGTTCAACTGATCTTTTGAAAGATGTCTAGTGCTCACCCTGAGAACTCCACGGAAGAGGGCCTGGTCAAAATATGAGGGCTGGGACAGACACCTGCACTGAGCAGGAGAGGTGCCATCCCTGGCACCCTGACCACCTGGAGCAGGAACCCTCCAGTCAGATTTCTACACCAAAATAACCAAGTTGCCACCAATTTAGGAAAAACAAAAAATGATGGTCATAGCTGATATTTCAGACACAGTGGAATGTCACAGTCACACCTGGCCTTAAATACATCCATCTATGCTATCTGTTCTGCCCTCTGGCTCTGACTCCTCCCCACTAGCCTAGTTGCAGTGCCCAGAGGATGTACCCAGAGACTGATGGGAGGGACCCATCAGTTGACAACACTGGGTGCAAGGGCGGCCAGGGGACAGTGCACAGGGTGAGATGACTGGGCATGCCCTGCTGGGAGGGCAGTGGGTTCTACCCCTGTTTCTTCCCTGACCTGGTCCAGCAGCTGTTGTTCACTGTTCCAGGCCTGAGGGGAAGCTCAACAATGGAGGCATTAAGAAAGGAGGTTCAATAAGTGGGACTTATCCCAGGGATGCAAGGATTATCCAATATATGCAAATCAATCATTGTGACACAGTATATCAACAAACTGAAAGATATAAACTATATGATCATCTCTACAGATGCAGGAAAAGTTTTCAACAAATTAAACACCCATTTATGATAAAACCTCTCCAGAAAGTAGTCATAGAAGAAAACTACCTCAACATAATAAACAACATATACAACAACCCACAGAAAACATTATTCTCAGTGGTGAAGAACCGAAAGCATCTCCTCTAAGATGAGGGGCAAGACAAGTGGTGCCCACTCTCACCACTGTTATTCAACATAGTTTGGAAAAAAATCAGAAAGAGAAGTTAAGGAAACAATCCCATTAGCCATTTCAACAAAAAGAATAAAATTCCTAGGGATAAACCTACTTAAAGAGGCAAAAGACCTGTATGCAGAAAACTATAAGACACTGATGAAAGAAATCAAAGATGATACAAACAGATGGAGAGCTATACTGTGTTCTTGGATTGGAAGAATCAATATTGGAAAAGTGACTACACTAAGTAATCTACAGATTCAATGCAATCCCTATCAAACTACCTGCCTCCTGAGAAACCTGTATGCAGGTCAAGAAACAACAGTTAGAACCAGATATGGAACAACAGACTGTTTCAAAATTGGGAAAGAAGTATGTCAAGTTTGTATATTGTTACCCTGCTTATTTGTTTATATGCTGAGTACATCATGTGAAATGCCAGGCTGAATGAAGCACAAGCTGGAATCAAGATTTCCAGGAAAAATTCAGTCATCTCAGATATGCAGATGATACTACCCAAACTGCAGAAAGCAAAGAGGAACTAAAGAGCCTCTTGATGAAGATGAAAGAGAAGAGCAAAAAAGCTGGCCTAAAACTCAACATCAAAAAACTAAATCACAGCATCCAATCCCATCACTTCATGGCAAATTAGTTCAGTTCAGTTCAGTCGCTCAGTCGTGTCTGACTCTTTGCGACCTCATGGACCACAGCATGCCAGGCCTCCCTGTCCATCACCAACTCCCAGAGTTTACTCGAACTCATGTCCATTGAGTCAGCGATGCCATTCAACCATCTCATCCTCTGTCGTCCCCTTCTCCTGCCTTCAATCTTTCCCAGCATCAGGGTCTTTTCAAGTGAGTCAGCTCTTCACATCAGGTGGCCAAAGTATTGGAGTTTCAGCTTCAATAACAGTCCTTAAAATGAATATTCAGGACTGATTTCCTTTAGGAAATAATGGCAAATAGATGAAGGGGGTGGAAACTGTAACAGACTTTATTTTCTTGGGCTCCAAAAGCACTGCAGATGGTGAGTGCAGCCATGAAATTAAAAGACACCTGCTCCTTGGAAGAAAAGCTATGACAGACCTAGATAGTGTTTTAAAAAGCAGAGACATCACTTTGCCAACAAAAGTCCTTGTAGTCAAAGCTACAATTTTTTCCAGTAGTCATTTTGCATGGATGTGAGAGTTGGATCATAAAAAAAGGTTGAACGCCGAGGGATTGATGCATTTGACCTGTGGCACTGGAGAAGACTCTTGAGAGTCCCTTGGACTACAAGGAAATCAACCTTGAATATTCATCAGAAGGACTGATGCTGAAACTGAAACTCCAATACTTTGGCCACCTGATGTGAAGAGCTGACTCATTGGAGAAGACCCTGATGCTGGGAGAGATTGAGGTCAGTAAAAGAAGAGGATGACAGAAAGTGAGATGCTTGGATGGCATCCCCAATTCAATGGACATGAGTTGGAGCAAACTCTGGGAGATTGTGAAGGACAGGGAAGCCTGCTGTACTGCAGTCTAAGGGGTTGCAATGAGTTTGATACAACTGAATGAGTCAACAACAACAGTCAAACCACCAATGGTATTTTTCATAGCACTAGAACAAAAAATTTCACAATTTGTATGGAAACACAAAAGATCACAAGTAGCCAAAGTAATCTTGAAAAAGAAGATAGGAGTTGGCAGAATCAACTTTCCTGACTTCAGATTATACTACAAAACTACAGTCAGTAACAGTATGGTATTGGCACAGAAATATAGATCAGTGGAACAGAAATATAGAAATATAGATCAATGGAACAAGACAGAAAGTCCAGAGATAAACCTACGCATCTATGGGCACCTCATCTTGACAGAGGAGGCAAGAAAATACCATGGAGAAAAGACAGCCTCTTCAATAAGTGGTGCTGGGACAAAATGGACAGCTACATGCAAAAGAATGAAGCTAGAACACTTTCCAACACCACACACAAAACAAAAATAAACTCAAAATGGATTAAAGATTTAAATGTAAGGCCAGAAGCTATAAAGCTCTTAGAGAAAACCATAGGTGATATTCTCTTTGACATACATCAAGATCCTCTTTGACCCACTTCCTAGAGTAATGTAAATAAAAACAAAGATAAACAGACGGGACTTAATTAACCTTAAAAGATTTTGCACAGCAAAAGAAACTCTGCTGCTGCTGCTAAGTCACTTCAGTCGTGTCCGACTCTGTGCGACCCCATTAACGGCAGCCCACCAGGCTCCCCAGTCCCTGGGATTCTCCAGGCAAGAACACTGCAGTGGGTTGCCATTTCCTTCTCCAATACATGAGAGACTAAACAAGGTTAAAATACAACCCTCAGAATGGGAGAAGACAACTGCAAACAAACAATTCATGCAGCTCAGTAGCAGAAAAACAAACAGCCCCATCAAAAAATGGATGAAAGACCCAAACAGACATTTCTCCAAAGAAGACATACAGATAGCCAACAAACAAATGCTCAACATCACTCATCATTAGAGAAATGCAAACCAAACTACAAAGAGGTATCACCTCACACCAGTCAGAATGGCCATCATTAAAAAGCCTATAAACAATAAATGCTGGAGAGAATGTGGAGAAAAGGGAACCCTCTTCTACTGTTGGTGGGAATGTAAGTTGATACAGTCACTATGGACAACAGTATAGAGATTCTTTAAAAAAAAAAAAAAAACTGGGAATAGAACTATCATATGACCCAAATGCCACTACTAGGTATTTACCCTGAGAAAGCCACAATTGAAAGAGACACATGTACCCCAATGTCCACTGCAGCACTTTTTACAATAGATAGGAAATAGAAGCAAACTAGATGTCCCTTGACAGATTAATGGATACAGTGGCTGTGGTACATATACAAAATGGAATATTACTCAGCTACAGAAAATAAAAGAACACATCTGAGTCAGTCCCAATGAGGTGGATGAACCTTGTCTATTATCCAGAGTCAAGTAAGTCAGAAAGAGGAAGAAAAACATTGTATGTTAATGCATTCATATGGAATCTAGACAAAATGGTACTGATGAATCTATCTGCAGGGGAAGAGTGGAGATGTAAACATAGAGAACAGACTTGCGGACACAGTCGGGGAAGGAGAAGGAGGGACAAATTCAAAGAGCAGCACAGAAGCACATACTTCGCGTGCTAAGTTACTTGGGTCATGTCCGACTCTGTGTGACCCTATGGACGGTAGCCTGCCAGGCTCCTCTGCTCATAGGACTCTCCGGGCAAGGATAATGGAGTGGGTTGCCATGCCCTCCTTCAGGAGATCTTTCTGACCCAGGGATCGAACCTGTGTCTCTTACGTCTCCTGCACTGGCAGGCAGATTTTTTACCACTAGCACCACTTACCATATATAAAATTGATTACAAGTGGGAATTTGCTGTGTGACACAAGGACCTCAACCCAGTGCTCTGTGACAAACTAGAGGGGTGGGATGGGATGGGAAATAGGAGAGAGTTTAAGGAGGGAGGAGACATATATATACCTGTGGCTGATTCATGTTAATGTATGGCAGAGGCCAACACAATATTGTAAAGCAATTACCCTCCAATTAAAAAAATAGAGGGTGAAAAAGAATCAAAGACAAAAATGAAAAGGGGATTAACAGAGCTGTGTTCTCTATGCTCCAGCTGGGGCTGGACACCCACAGCCCTTCCATGATGGCCCTGAGAGCAGAACTTGACTAGGATTTTCTGGGCATGATAGAATTTCTTTGCATTCTAGGTTTGGTGCCAATGAGCCAGCAGAGACATAGGGACAGGAAGTGGAAGAGTGGCAAGTCCTAGGAACCTGCCCTGAGTAGCCTTCAGCCCAGAAAGGCTACACCTAAACAAGCACCTCCTTGGTCCACTGTTCATGTTGTGATGCTGTTACAGTTGTCTTTGGGATGTGGTCCCCTCTTCTGCACAGACAGGCCAACTGAATAAAGTGAATGACTTAATACAATGCTGCTGCTGCTGCTGCTGCTAAGTCGTTTCAGTCGTGTCCAATTCTGTGCGACCCCATAGACGGTAGCCCACCAGGCTCCCCCGTCCCTGGCATTTTCCAGGCAAGAACACTGGAGTGGGTTACCATTTCCTTCTCCAATGCATGAAAGTGAAAACTGAAAATGAAGTCGCTCAGTCGTGTCCAACTCTTCTCAACCCCATGGACTGCAGCCTACCAGAGATAGCCCATGGGATTTTCCAGGCAAGAGTCCTAGAGTGGGTTGCCATTGCCTTCTCCTAGCCTGGTGCTTTTACGGTAGTGCATAAACCAGCAGTAGCAATACACATCATGGGAAAACAATTTCTTTGTAAATTTTAAGAATACTTTTCTCCTTGTTCTTTCATCATTTGACATAATGCAATAATGAAAACAGACAACAGACTAAAAGCACATTAGCTGCTACAAAAACTTTATTATTAAATAGAAATCACTCCACAGGCAATTCCTTCCTCCTATGGACAATGTCTAAGTCCTGAGAACACACCCAGTTATACAATATCCCTCTCCACAAAACCATTCAGGACCAAAGCTTCCTTCTTGAGGTAGAACCGTCTGGGTAGCTGCATCCCTGTGGATGTGACTGGGTCTTCTGCATTTGGTGCAGTCTTTCTAGGTGATGAAGCCCAGAGAAGGTGCAGGCATCGACTCTGGGATTGTAGAGGCCACCAGGAATTGGCCTACCCTGTAAGCAGACAGGCCTTTCCCAGTGACAGCAGTGCGGGTGCCTTTTCCCTTATCCCACTCCAGGCCAGGACCAAGCCTGCAAAGTATGATCCTTAATCCCTTCAGATGGCTCTTGCAATGAATGACCTGGGTTAAAAGCCCCCCCTTTATGTTCTCTCTTTTTAATTTTCTATCTTTAGTTATTTTTGGCTGCACTGGGTCTTTGTGGCTGTGCATGGGCTTTCTCTAGTTGTAGCAAGTGGAGGCTATTCTCTAGTCATGGTGTGAGGACTTCTCACTGAGGTGGCTTCTCCTGCTGTGGAGCACAGGCTCAAGAGCACAGGCTCAGTAGATGTGCCACAGCAGCTGAGCTGCCCTGAGACACGTGGGATCTTCCCAGAGGAGGGATCAAACCAGGGTCCCGTGAGTTGCAAGGTGGATTCTTAACCACTGGCCCACCAGGGAAGCCCTCTGTTCTCTTTTTAAAGTGGGGACAAAGAATATTGCCTGCTGTATCAGTAAACAAAGGAAGCTATGACAATGAAGCCCGCAGCCCCTGCAGCCACTGCCGACTGCACCCTGAGGAGGGTCAGGGTGGAGGAAGCAGGTGGGATGCAGGCCCTGGAGAGCTGAGGTGCCTATCTAAGGAGTGATTTCAGTGGGCCCAGACGCAAGCATCTTCCCTAAAAGAGAAAAGCACTAAATTCCTTGGGATATCCGGTTCCTTTCAATTAACAGTTACCTTTTAATGTTCTGACTACCTGGTTTCTGTGGCAAAAATTCCTATATATCTTGGCTACTCTCTTACTTCTTCAAAGCAATCCCTCAGAGATATCCGAAAGGCTGTCTTCTGGGGCGTGAGTCCTCAGAAAACCCCCTGAATAAAACATAATTCTCAACTTTTAGTTCGGACAAAAGAGCTGTCTTCCTCTGGGCCTTGAGAAGAACTCGGTGTGCGTGTGTCAAGTTGCTCCAGAGGTGTCAGACTCTGCGATCCCATGGACTGTGACCTGCCAGGCTCCTCTGTCCATGGGNACATGAGAGACTAAACAAGGTTAAAATACAACCCTCAGAATGGGAGAAGACAACTGCAAACAAACAATTCATGCAGCTCAGTAGCAGAAAAACAAACAGCCCCATCAAAAAATGGATGAAAGACCCAAACAGACATTTCTCCAAAGAAGACATACAGATAGCCAACAAACAAATGCTCAACATCACTCATCATTAGAGAAATGCAAACCAAACTACAAAGAGGTATCACCTCACACCAGTCAGAATGGCCATCATTAAAAAGCCTATAAACAATAAATGCTGGAGAGAATGTGGAGAAAAGGGAACCCTCTTCTACTGTTGGTGGGAATGTAAGTTGATACAGTCACTATGGACAACAGTATAGAGATTCTTTAAAAAAAAAAAAAAAACTGGGAATAGAACTATCATATGACCCAAATGCCACTACTAGGTATTTACCCTGAGAAAGCCACAATTGAAAGAGACACATGTACCCCAATGTCCACTGCAGCACTTTTTACAATAGATAGGAAATAGAAGCAAACTAGATGTCCCTTGACAGATTAATGGATACAGTGGCTGTGGTACATATACAAAATGGAATATTACTCAGCTACAGAAAATAAAAGAACACATCTGAGTCAGTCCCAATGAGGTGGATGAACCTTGTCTATTATCCAGAGTCAAGTAAGTCAGAAAGAGGAAGAAAAACATTGTATGTTAATGCATTCATATGGAATCTAGACAAAATGGTACTGATGAATCTATCTGCAGGGGAAGAGTGGAGATGTAAACATAGAGAACAGACTTGCGGACACAGTCGGGGAAGGAGAAGGAGGGACAAATTCAAAGAGCAGCACAGAAGCACATACTTCGCGTGCTAAGTTACTTGGGTCATGTCCGACTCTGTGTGACCCTATGGACGGTAGCCTGCCAGGCTCCTCTGCTCATAGGACTCTCCGGGCAAGGATAATGGAGTGGGTTGCCATGCCCTCCTTCAGGAGATCTTTCTGACCCAGGGATCGAACCTGTGTCTCTTACGTCTCCTGCACTGGCAGGCAGATTTTTTACCACTAGCACCACTTACCATATATAAAATTGATTACAAGTGGGAATTTGCTGTGTGACACAAGGACCTCAACCCAGTGCTCTGTGACAAACTAGAGGGGTGGGATGGGATGGGAAATAGGAGAGAGTTTAAGGAGGGAGGAGACATATATATACCTGTGGCTGATTCATGTTAATGTATGGCAGAGGCCAACACAATATTGTAAAGCAATTACCCTCCAATTAAAAAAATAGAGGGTGAAAAAGAATCAAAGACAAAAATGAAAAGGGGATTAACAGAGCTGTGTTCTCTATGCTCCAGCTGGGGCTGGACACCCACAGCCCTTCCATGATGGCCCTGAGAGCAGAACTTGACTAGGATTTTCTGGGCATGATAGAATTTCTTTGCATTCTAGGTTTGGTGCCAATGAGCCAGCAGAGACATAGGGACAGGAAGTGGAAGAGTGGCAAGTCCTAGGAACCTGCCCTGAGTAGCCTTCAGCCCAGAAAGGCTACACCTAAACAAGCACCTCCTTGGTCCACTGTTCATGTTGTGATGCTGTTACAGTTGTCTTTGGGATGTGGTCCCCTCTTCTGCACAGACAGGCCAACTGAATAAAGTGAATGACTTAATACAATGCTGCTGCTGCTGCTGCTGCTAAGTCGTTTCAGTCGTGTCCAATTCTGTGCGACCCCATAGACGGTAGCCCACCAGGCTCCCCCGTCCCTGGCATTTTCCAGGCAAGAACACTGGAGTGGGTTACCATTTCCTTCTCCAATGCATGAAAGTGAAAACTGAAAATGAAGTCGCTCAGTCGTGTCCAACTCTTCTCAACCCCATGGACTGCAGCCTACCAGAGATAGCCCATGGGATTTTCCAGGCAAGAGTCCTAGAGTGGGTTGCCATTGCCTTCTCCTAGCCTGGTGCTTTTACGGTAGTGCATAAACCAGCAGTAGCAATACACATCATGGGAAAACAATTTCTTTGTAAATTTTAAGAATACTTTTCTCCTTGTTCTTTCATCATTTGACATAATGCAATAATGAAAACAGACAACAGACTAAAAGCACATTAGCTGCTACAAAAACTTTATTATTAAATAGAAATCACTCCACAGGCAATTCCTTCCTCCTATGGACAATGTCTAAGTCCTGAGAACACACCCAGTTATACAATATCCCTCTCCACAAAACCATTCAGGACCAAAGCTTCCTTCTTGAGGTAGAACCGTCTGGGTAGCTGCATCCCTGTGGATGTGACTGGGTCTTCTGCATTTGGTGCAGTCTTTCTAGGTGATGAAGCCCAGAGAAGGTGCAGGCATCGACTCTGGGATTGTAGAGGCCACCAGGAATTGGCCTACCCTGTAAGCAGACAGGCCTTTCCCAGTGACAGCAGTGCGGGTGCCTTTTCCCTTATCCCACTCCAGGCCAGGACCAAGCCTGCAAAGTATGATCCTTAATCCCTTCAGATGGCTCTTGCAATGAATGACCTGGGTTAAAAGCCCCCCCTTTATGTTCTCTCTTTTTAATTTTCTATCTTTAGTTATTTTTGGCTGCACTGGGTCTTTGTGGCTGTGCATGGGCTTTCTCTAGTTGTAGCAAGTGGAGGCTATTCTCTAGTCATGGTGTGAGGACTTCTCACTGAGGTGGCTTCTCCTGCTGTGGAGCACAGGCTCAAGAGCACAGGCTCAGTAGATGTGCCACAGCAGCTGAGCTGCCCTGAGACACGTGGGATCTTCCCAGAGGAGGGATCAAACCAGGGTCCCGTGAGTTGCAAGGTGGATTCTTAACCACTGGCCCACCAGGGAAGCCCTCTGTTCTCTTTTTAAAGTGGGGACAAAGAATATTGCCTGCTGTATCAGTAAACAAAGGAAGCTATGACAATGAAGCCCGCAGCCCCTGCAGCCACTGCCGACTGCACCCTGAGGAGGGTCAGGGTGGAGGAAGCAGGTGGGATGCAGGCCCTGGAGAGCTGAGGTGCCTATCTAAGGAGTGATTTCAGTGGGCCCAGACGCAAGCATCTTCCCTAAAAGAGAAAAGCACTAAATTCCTTGGGATATCCGGTTCCTTTCAATTAACAGTTACCTTTTAATGTTCTGACTACCTGGTTTCTGTGGCAAAAATTCCTATATATCTTGGCTACTCTCTTACTTCTTCAAAGCAATCCCTCAGAGATATCCGAAAGGCTGTCTTCTGGGGCGTGAGTCCTCAGAAAACCCCCTGAATAAAACATAATTCTCAACTTTTAGTTCGGACAAAAGAGCTGTCTTCCTCTGGGCCTTGAGAAGAACTCGGTGTGCGTGTGTCAAGTTGCTCCAGAGGTGTCAGACTCTGCGATCCCATGGACTGTGACCTGCCAGGCTCCTCTGTCCATGGGTTTCTCCAGGCAAGAATATTGGAGTGGATTACCACGCCCACCTCCAGAGGATCTTCCTGATCCAAGGATCAAACCCAAGTATCTTTTGTCTCCTGCCTTGGTAGGCAGGCTCTTTACCACTAGTGCCACCTGGGAAGCCCCAAGTAAAGAAGAACTTGGAGGTCCCACTCTGTGCTCAGGCCTCTCTTTCTCTCCCCATTGTAGGAGACAGAGCTCTCCCTCCTCGAAAAGAGATTTGCGCTGCAGTTGAGTCCTGCTACTCCCCTTGCCAAGTGCAACTCCTTGTACCTGGGGTCTCAGGTGCCCAGCATGTGGGCATCCTGCCCAGGCGAGCAGTTCCCTGAACAGTAGGCAAGTACTTCCACATATCCCGCAGCACAGCACAACTGAAATCACGAAACTCTGTCAAATCTAACCAGCAAGTGAGATTCTCACCCATGGACATGTGATTCACCAGTCCCCTTCTGCAGCCCAGACCACTGTGTTCCAGCTGTCTTCTTATCTGCCCCAGTGTCTCCAAAGTGCCCAAACACCTCTGCAGAAGTCCCAAAACCTGTTCCTTCCCCTGGGGCCCTGTGACCACTCAGGTACACACAACCAGGAGCACCTCTGATGACTCCCCTCTGACTCTGCAGACCCCTCACCTAAGCAGAGCCTCCCTGACCTGACCGCAGTCACCTCTCAGCTGGCAGGACTCTGCAGTGACTTTCTAGAACCTCCTAGCTGCTCCCCACCATCTAATCACAGCGATCTTTCCAGCGTGCACATGATGCCCTGGACTCACGCTTAAAGCCTTTCTCAGGCATCCAGGCACCCAGATCTCTAGCAGCAGCTAGAGTCGCCCCCTACCCCATGACTCCTGATGATCTCAGATCTCACTAACCCCAAGGGTGTCGTGGCTTCTCAAAGAACAAGAATGGTATCAGCATCTGCTTTTCATCAGTGCCATAAATCTTTAGGGACTTATATTCCTAAATCACCCTCACATTACACCTGTTTTGAACAATGGCACTCAAGCATTTGTAAACTAAATCTGCAAAAAGAGGTAGTTTTTGTGCAATCCTTTACACTTTGGCTCAGATGGTAAAGAATCTGCATGCAATGCAAGAGACCTGGGTTCAACCCCTGAGTTGAGAAGATCCCCTGGAGGAGGGCATGGCAACCCACTCCAGTATTCTTGCTTGGAGAATCCCCACAGAGGAGCCTGGCAGGCTACATTCCATAGGATCACAAAGCAACTAAACACAGAGTTACAGTTTACCTAGAGCTCTCATCTGGCTAGTGTTCACGTGGGTTAAGTCAGCGGTGAGAGCAGATGCCATTTCTCAGTTCAGGCAGAACATTTGCTGCCTGAACTGTTCCAAATTCTCCTCCTCCGTATCCCCACTGCCCTCCCAGGCTGGGGACGCCCTTTGTCTTGGGAACTTGCCTCCCAATGAGCCATTATATCCAGAAAATAACTTGTTGTGGTGTCAAGCCCGAGTGGTCATACCAGCTATTCAGTCTTAGACTTTGTACATTTTCCCTGAGAGGAATTTTCTTTGTTCTTAAAAGCAACAATTCAGCACAGGCTTATTAAAACTCTGCCTGCTCCCTAGAACAGGTTAGCTCCTCATCTCCTCTCGCAACTAACCTGAGATTTAATCCTTAATAGTAATTATGTGAGAGGGCTTCCCTGATGGCTCAGATGGTAAAGAATCTGCCTGCAATCTGGGAGACCTGGGTTTGACCCCTGATTTGAGAAAATCCCCTGAGGAGGGCATGGCAAACCACTCCAGTATTCTTGCCTGGAGAATCCCCAAGGACAGAGGAGCCTGGCAGCTACAGTCCATGGGTTCACATGGAATCAGACACACCAAACAACTAAGCACAGCATAGCACAAGTATCCCTAGATGTATTCAATATCCTGGGCCCTCCAAGCCCTGGCAGGCCTTGCCCCAGGGGCCTGGTCAGCAGACCTCATGCTCACCCCTGACATGCATACCTCAGGGATGGCATTTCCTAGATGATTTAGGTTACAGGGGACTGCCTTGTAAACACAAGGATATAGAAGCTGCCTACCCTGCTCACAGCCTCCTGTTGGCTCTTCCTCAAAATCCCTGCAGGTTGTAGAGTTATCACACTCCTTAAATCAGTGCTCATTTTCCTTGGGTAGCTTCACAGGTAGCCAGGCCAGTGTGGTAGGAGCTCCAGATACCTACCCTGTCAAACCCAAGCACATCCACACCCAGGGATGCCTGCGCTTGACCTCTGTTCTTTGGAAAGAGTGGGCAACCTTAAATTCATTTACTCCACTGTGTGTGGTCAGAGTGCAGAGAAGCAGCTCTGAGGGATTTAATGTTTTCACCCTGGCGCATTCCATTCCACAAAAACGCCTGACTAGTGTTCACGTGGGTTAAGTCAGCGGTGCCATTCCTCAGTTCAGGCAGAACATTTGCTGCCTGAACTGTTCCACATTCTCCTCCTCCGTATCCCCATGCCCTCCCGGGCTAGGGACGCCCTTTGTCTTGGGAACTTGCCTCCCAGAGAGCCATTATATCCAGAAAATAACTTGTTGTGGTGTCAAGCCTGAGTGCTCATACCAGCTATTCAGTCTTAGACTTTGCACATTTCCCTGAGAGGAATTTTCCTTGTTCCTAAAAGCAACAGTTCAGCACAGGCTTATTAAAACCCCGCCTGCTCCCCAGAACAGGTTAGTCAGCTCTTCATCTCCTCTCTCCCAACTAACCTGAAGACTTGATCTTCTTCCAGAAGCAAGTTTACAGCTGAAGATGAGAGCGCTGAATGACGATGGAGGTAGTCCTGGGAGGCAGGCGAGCTCACAGCTGCTCCACCGTCCTCCAGCCGGCCTGGCCACACCCACAGATGGCACGACGGGCATCCCCTCCGCCCCCAACCACTCCACCCCCTTGCTGCTCCCGCCCCTGCTCCCTTACCCTAGCAGCTGCAAGAGACCGTCAAAAATTGAAGACAATATGTAAAACAGACAGCCATTGAGAACTTGCTGTATGGTTCAGGGAACTCAAACCCAGGCTCTGTAACAAACCTAGAAGGGTGGGATGGAGTGGGAGGTGAGAGGGAGGTTCAAGAGGGTGGGGACATAATGTATATCTATGACTGATTCAAGTCGATGTTTGGCAGAAACCAATACAATTCTGTAAAGCAATTATCCTTAGATTAAAAAAATAAATTAAAAAAAATTTTAATAAAAAAGAAATGAAGAAAAGATGCTCCTGGTCAGAGACCAAAGCTCGCTCTCTTTTTTCACTGGAGTATAGTTGCTTTCTGCTGTACAGCAAAATGAACCAGCTATACATACATATATATCCTATCTTTGGGGGATTTCCTTCCTATTTAGGTCACCAAAGAGCACTGAGTAGATTTCCCTGTGCTGTACAGCAGGCTCTCATTGGTTATCTATTTTATACATTATATATATATATATTTCTCAACCCCAAGCTCCGAATTCATCCTACCCACCCACTCACTCCCCCCTTGGTATCCAGATGTTTGTTCTCTACGTCTTTGTCTCTATTTCCGCTTTGCAGATCATCTTTACCATACAATATTTGATTTGTCTCTTTCTGCTTACTTCATTCTGTGTGACAGTCTCAAGTAATATTTCCTTGTATATTTCTACCACATCTTCTTTATCCATTCCTCTGTTGATGGACATTCCATGTCCTGGCTATTATAAATAGTGCTGTGATGAACATTGGGGTACAGGTATCTTTTTGAATTATGCTTTTCTCCAGGTATATGCCCAGTAGTGGGATTGCTGAGTCATATGGTAGTTCCATTTTTAGTTTCTTAAGGAAACTCCATACCGTTCTCCACTGTGGCTGTACCGATTTACATTCCCACCAACAATGTAAGAGGGTTCTGGTTCTTCAAACCCTCTCCAGCATTTATTCTTTGTAAATTTTATGATGATGGCCATTCTGACTGGTATGAAGTGATACCTCATTGTAGTTTTGATTTGCATTTCTCTAAAGAGTGACGTTGAGCGTTTTTTTATGCTCTTGTCGGCCATCTATATGTTTGTGTTTCTGTATTTCTTCTTCTTTGGAGAAATGTCTGTTTAAGTCTTCCACCCATTTTTTGACTGGGTTGTTTGTTTTTCTGATGAGCTGCATGGACTGCTTGTATATTTTGCAGTTTAATTCTTTGTCAGCTATTTTGTTTACAAATATTTCTCCCATTCTGACAGTTGTCTTTTTGCTTTGTTTATGGCTTTTTTCCTTTGCTGTGCAAAAGGTTTTAAGCTTAATTAGGTCCCATTTGTTTCTTTTTATTTTCATTACTCTAGGATGTGGGTCAAGAAAGAACTTGCTGCAATTTATGTCAAAGAGTATTCTGCCTATGGTTTCCTCTAAGAGTTTTGAAAATACAAAACGCTTCACGAATTTACATGTCATCCTTGCTCAGGGGCCATGCTAATCTTCTCTGCATGGTTCCAATTTTGGTATGTGTTCCAATTTTAGTATGTGCCAAAATGAGTGCCGGGGCAGAGCCCTCTCTGAACACTAGGTGCAGCCGGCGCTTACTGAGCCCCATGCAGCTCTGCTTGATAGAAGGTAGCCAAGTAGTGATACTTGAAACAGTTTTTTCCCTGTGAACAAGAATGGGGAAAATGTGAAATTAGTAAATATTCTGCCAACTTTTTTCTGTTCTGCTCTGTAAGAGTTCTCTACTACAGCTGACAAACCTGATCAGCATTCATCTTATTTTCTTACGGTTTCCTGCCTCCAGCCTAGGGCTATGAAGTTTACACTTGTGGAAAGCACTGTATCATACAACACACACACATACACACCAACAACACACAGCCACACCCACATACAGATGCCCACTTGGACACACACGGATACATAAGGAAATGCAAACAGACACACCAAGACAGGTAAACTATTCACAGAGACACAAACATACACACACACACATCACAGACATTACACACACAGAGATGCAGAAGCACACACAAAAATATAAACAGGCACACAGAGAGACACATAAATAACCACACACACTCCAACACACAGACATATGTATAGGCACAAACACACGGAGAGGCACACACACACACACAGACACACAGGCTTGCTGTGGACTGGGAAGCCCCACTGGGGCTTTATTATCTACTGGGCACTGCAGGAAGTCCAAAGCTCTTGGCTCACCTACAGTGTAATAGGCAGAACTCAAAAAGTTATCCTTATGGGAGTTTCCTCTCCAAGCCTTTGTGAGAGAACCATGAAGCCCAGTTACAGTAGGTGTTCGAAGGTATACACTTAAAACACATATGCTGTAGAATCAATGCTTTTCAACTGTGGCGTTGAAGAAGAAGAGTCCCTTAGACTGCAAGGAGATCCAACCAGTCCATCCTAAAGGAGATCAGTCCTGAGTGTTCATTGGAAGGACTGAGGTTGAAGCTGAAACTCCAATACTTTGGCCACCTGATGCAAAAAGCTAACTCGTTTGAAAATACCCTGATGCTGGGAAAGATTGAGGGCACGAGGAGAAGAAGATGACAGAGGATGAGCTGGTTGGATGGCATCACTGACTCGATGGACATGAATCTGAGTAACCTCCAGGAGTTGATGTTGGACAAGGAGGCCTGGTGTGCTGCAGTCCATGGGGTTGCAAAGAGTCAGATACAACTGAGTCACTGAACCCAACTGAACTGTACAAAGCAAGGTGTGGTGGGGGCTGCCCAGGAGCAAGGACCAAGGATGCAGTATTGCCAGGCCTCCCAGAGCACAGTGGGCACTGCCACAGAGCAGTACCAGTGCTGGCACACGAGCTAGAGACCCCAGCCTCCCCAAGAGAAGGCCAAGTGCCACATTAGTAGTTGTCTCTATTCAGACTGCCACTCGCAGCCAGTGTGGACACAGCAACAACCTTATTCACATGGAGTGGAGGCCACCTTGGCCAAGTCTTCCTCCAGCACTTTGAGAACTCTGTTACATGGGAAAGTGGTAAGGGGGCCCCAGACCATGAGTGTGTAGGCATCTTGGGCAGACAGAAGGTTCCAGGCTGCCCTGCCCTTACTGAATGGCCTCCATACAGTGGGAGGCTGACTGTGAGTGCCAACCTGACCAGAGAAGGGTCACGATGCACCAGCTGGGCAATAGTGGCTACCACACGGCTCTCCATGCCTCAAGCCCATGTCGCCAGCATCTACGTGCTGACCCCAAGCCTGCCTAGTCTATGTCTCTTGAGTAGCTGCTAAACATTTGTAGTGAAATCACCCCCATTTCTGCTCCAGGGGGTGAACTTGCATGGCCTAAATTATGGAAGAAATATCACTCTTGCAAGGAATTGGCAAACCCACATGGTAGTGAAGGCCCCTCAGAGCAAGGGAGACTCCAAGGCCATGTACCATGTTGGACCAAACCATGAGCTATCTCGGATCCTGATTTATTGCCAACCCTCCCTCTTGGTTGCTGAAACCAGGTCCAGATGGGGGTTCCGTTCTTGGCAGCTGGCAATAAGAATTGGATACAGAAGCATTACTAGAAACCTGTAGTGTAATTCATATGGCCCTGCTTTCCCGTGAATGGGGTCTAGACTTCTTCAGCCAGAGTGGTTGGGGACAGTTCAGGAAATACATGGTGATTTTACCAAGATATCACCATAAAGTCACACTTTTCTTGGATGGCTCAGGAAATTCCAAAATAAGAGGTCTCTAAGTTTTCTCAGCAAAGAACAGCATCATTGGAATCTGACACAAAAGCCAACAGTGTATATTTTGAAGTACATGGCCCTGTGTAACCTGGAACAATATGAGTTTGAACTGTGTAGGTCCATTTACACACGGATTTTCAGTTGTGCATCCCTAGCTCCCATGTTGATCAAGGGCCAACCATACTTGAATGTACATGCAAATTTCAGCATTTCTGCAATAAAATCCTTTTGCTTATATTATATACAGTGGTAGGTTTGTGTGAATGTGTGTTTATGCATATTTTATGTGTTTGTAGGTGATCCTGTGAAGATGCCCCTGACCTCAGATCCTCAATTGACAGGTATAACTCAGAGTGACCCCCTGCCCTGCCCTCCAGCCACGTCTTCAGTGGAAACCTGCCTGTGGCTTCCCTTTATGAACTCCACCCTCTTCCAGGATCCCTGTGACCACTGGCTCTTCAGGCTTCTGTGGACTCCAGCCTTTGTCTGCTCTGACCACAAAACCCCTGTGTTCTGCTCACCCACTGGTGCCCACAGATGGTCAGATCAGCCAAACCTGTGTACTGATCCTTTCTAGGTATGGGAAAGGAAGGGATACTAGGGCAGATGGCCAGAGCAGTTTCCTTCTACCTCTTGGCCCACCTCAGAAAGCAGAAAAGTCAAACACAAACTCAGACAGGTCTTTATCTATTGCTGTAACAAACCACCCCAAGTTTAGTAACAAAAATAGTGACCATCTGTCATGTTTNGGCTTCCCTTTATGAACTCCACCCTCTTCCAGGATCCCTGTGACCACTGGCTCTTCAGGCTTCTGTGGACTCCAGCCTTTGTCTGCTCTGACCACAAAACCCCTGTGTTCTGCTCACCCACTGGTGCCCACAGATGGTCAGATCAGCCAAACCTGTGTACTGATCCTTTCTAGGTATGGGAAAGGAAGGGATACTAGGGCAGATGGCCAGAGCAGTTTCCTTCTACCTCTTGGCCCACCTCAGAAAGCAGAAAAGTCAAACACAAACTCAGACAGGTCTTTATCTATTGCTGTAACAAACCACCCCAAGTTTAGTAACAAAAATAGTGACCATCTGTCATGTTTCCAGATTCTTTTGGTCAGAATGGAATTCAAAAAGGCACCGTGGAAATAGCTCATCTATATACCGAGACATTCTGGGTGACACAGAGGTGAGAAGTAACTTGAGTCTGGAGGCTGGAAGTGTGTGAAGATGTACTAACTTACCTCCAGTGTGGGTCTACTGCCATTCCCACATGGCCTGTACCTTAACGCTTGGACTGCCTCACAGCATGGTGGCTGGGGCCCAAGAGTCAGGAAATGGAAGCCAGGTCCATGAGGCCTGATCTAAGATAGGTAGGTGTCATTTCTGTCATATGCCATTTAGCAAGCAGTCACAGAGGCCAGGTCCAAGGGGAAGTACACAGCTCCCAGCTCTTGATGGAAGAAATGTCAAAACCATTATAGCCCAGTTTTAAATTGCATAAATGGCTCTCTAGCCAAGGATAGCCTAACTGAACAATGAAGGGTTAATGCAAGCAATGGGAGGAATTCTGGACTAAATTCTGCAGTTTAAAGGCATTTAGTAGGGAGGAGACAAAATGGCAGAGTAGAAGGACATGAATTCATCCTTTCTTACAGAAACCAACATCTACCAACATATCTACTAAATCAAAACTAACTACTGAATAACCACTGACAAAAAACACAAACAGATGGAAAGATAGACCACGTTCTTGGATTGCAAGAATCAATAGTGTAACAATGACTGTACTACAATAGGCAATCTACAGATTTAATGCGATTGCTATCAAATTACCAATGGAATTTTTCACAGAACTAGAACAAAAAATTTTTTTAATTTGTATAGAAACACAAAAGATCCCAAACAGACTAAGCAATCTTGAGAGAGAAATACAGAGCTGGAGGAATCAGGCTCCTGAATTTAGGTCATAATACAAAGCTACAGTCATCAAATAGAAATATAAATTAATGGCACAGGGCAGAAAGACCAGAAATAAAAACACATATCTATGATCAATTAATCTACAACAAATGAGGCAGGGTTACAGTGGAGAAAAGACAGTATCTTCAATAAATGGTGCTGGGAAAGCTGGACACATATATGTAAATGAATGAAATTAGAACACTCCCTAACACCATACACAAAAATAAATTCAAAATGGATTAAAGACCTAAGTGTAAGACCAGACACTATAAAACTCTTAGAGGAAAATAAAGGCAGAACACTCTTTGACATAAATCACAGCAATATCTTTTTCAATCTGTCTCCTAGAGTAATGGAAACGAAAGCAAAATAAATAAATGGGATCAAATTAAACTTAAAATCTTTTGCTCACTAAAGGAACCTATAAACAAAATGCACAGTCAATCCACAGAAAGGAAGAAAATATTTTCAAATGATGTGACCAACAAAGGATAAATCTCCAAAATATACAAACAGCTCATAGAGCTATTTGCTCAATATAAAAAAGATAATTAACTTAATCAAAAACATGGGTAGATGATCTAAATAGACATTTCTCCAAAGGAAGACATACAGATGGCCAAAAGTTATACGAAATGATGCTCAATATTGCTAATTATTCAGGAAATGCAAATTATAACTACAATAAGACATCACCTCACACCAGTCAGAATGGCCATCATCAAGAAAATCCAC
The DNA here is from genome assembly GCA_006410615.1 of Neotragus moschatus. Taxonomy (NCBI): domain Eukaryota; kingdom Metazoa; phylum Chordata; class Mammalia; order Artiodactyla; family Bovidae; genus Neotragus; species Neotragus moschatus. The sequence goes on from SJYA01010693.1 coordinate 20,192, forward strand.
AAACAATAAATTCTAGAGAGGGTGTGGAGAGAAGTTAACCTGCTTGCACTGCTGGTGGGAATGTAAATTGATATAGCCACTATGGACAGCAGTATGGAGATTCCATAAGAAATTAAAAATAGAGCTACCATGTGACCCTGCAATCCCACTACTGGACATATAGCCAGAGAAAAACGTGCTTTGAAAGGATATATGCACCCTAATGTTCATTGCAGCATTGTTTACAATAGAGAAGACATGAAAAGCACCTAAATGTCCATTGACAGATGGACAGATAAAGGAGATGAGATACATACATACAAGGGAATATTCAGTTCAGTCACTCAGTCGTATCCAACTCTTTGCGATCCCATGAACCACAGCACACAGCACACTAGGCCTCCCGGTCCATCACCAACACCAGGAGTCCACCCAAACACATGTCCATTGAGTCAGTGATGCCATCCAGCCATTTCATCCTCTGTTGTCCCCTTCTCCTCCTGCTCTCAATCTTTCCCAGCATCAGAGTCTTTTCTTCATATCAGGTGGCCAAAGTACTGGAATTTCAGCTTCAGCATCAGTTCTTCCAATGAACACCCAGGTCTGATTTCCTTTAGGATGGACTGGTTGGATCTCCTTGCAGTCCAAGGGA
>SJYA01010695.1:0-23214 GCA_006410615.1 Neotragus moschatus
CAGAAAAATAAATGACCCAACCAAAAAATGAGCCAAAGAACTAAATAGACATTTCTCCAAAGAAGACATCAAATGTTAACTATCCATTATCTTCATGAAGAGAATTGCTACAAAATGATGCGTTTCTATAATTTTAGGGTAACACATACTCAATTGTGGAAAACAGGAAACAAACAAAAAAAAAGATCTCATTAGAAAAAAAAGTCATCCTTATAATACCTAAGAACTTGAATAATGCTCATTGAACACTAGGAGTGTTTTAGGCATTGAATGTTTACCATCTGACAGCCTTCACAAAAATTCTAGAAAATAGATGTAGGTATTTATATGGTCTTAAAAGAAAGCCTGAAAAACAAAAAACTTATGCTTTGCAGAATCACACACTAAAAACAACAGAATTTATTGGAAAAACAGTATTAGTGTAGTCAAAATTTATGTATTATGGCATTCTGTAACATAACACTGAAGAGCAACATTCATTGGTACTGTCAACAAGGACTCAACAGCCAGAAAGGCAGACATGAGCCTGGCAATTGCTTTGTGAATAGTTTTTGATTATTGATTCAATCTCTCTATTTTTTGTAGCTTTATTCAGTGTTTCTATGTCATTTGAGTCAGAGTTAATTTCGATCTTTCTGAATTCGTCTATTTTGTCTAAGACACCAAATTTTCCGGCATATAAGTGTTCATGAAATGGTATTACTTGTAGTAGTCACAGAGCACCAGTTGGATGAGGTAGGAGGTGGGAGGGAGGTTCAAGAGAGAAGGGACATATGTATGTCTGTGGCTGATTCATGCTGGTGTAAGTGGCTTAGATTAAAGAATCTGCGTGCAATGCAGGAGACCGAGGTTTGAACCCTGGGTCAGGAAGATCCTTTGAATAAAGAAATACTACAGTATTCTTGCTTGGAGAATTCCATGGACAGAGGAGCTTGGCAAGTTACAGTCCATAGAGGTGCAAAGAGTCACACATGACTGAGCAATTATCACTTTCACTTTTTCATGGCAGAAATCAATGCAATGTTGTAAAGCGATTACCCTCCAATTAAAAATAAAAAAACATTAAAAAATAGCATTCTCTTATCATCTGTTTTATTTCTATTAGTAGAAAATTGGTAGTAAAGTTTCCTATTTCATTCCTAGTGTCAGTGATTTGATCTTTTCTTTGTCATGTGAGCTAAAAGTGTGTTAATTTTTCAATTAATTTTTAAAAACAACTCTTGGTTTTATTCACTTTTGTCTTTTAAATTTTCTATCTATTTCATTTATTTTCACTCTCATCTTTACTATTTCCTTCTTTCTGTTTCTTTGGGTTTAGTTTGCTTTTCTTTTTCTAGTTTCTTTCAGGAGAAAATTATTATTGATTTGAGTTCTTTCTTCCTTTTAATATGGAGATGTATGCTATAAGTTTACCTCTGCCCACTGCTTTCTCTGCACCTTGTAAGTTTTAGAACCAATCCAGAAAAAGCGGTTTCATCCAGGCTGTCTTGATATCCAATCAGGAGACTAGCACCTGCTGTTTATCTTTTCTTTTTAAGATTTGGAGATTAGCAACTCTATAGATAAGGGCAGTTCTGACCATAAATCCAACTGCATTTGCAACAGAATGGTAGAGTCAGGCTGTCCTGTCCAGCCTTAAATCCTGGTGCTCACTTCTCATCCTTACCAACACATGTCCTTTATGACAGTTTGTCCCCACCTCTCCCCACCCCAGAATAGGGCACTTCTGTCTGCATCAAAAACCTATCTGGGCAGATACCCAGTCTCTTCAGTGGCTTTCTTATCTGTCTGGGTGCGTATCTGCTGTATCTTGGGCAGCAAAAGCTTCTTCTTTTGTTCTCTGGACATTTTAAAGTCAAACTTCTTTTTGAAGTTATCACACCATCCTTTGCATGTGTATGTATGCTAAATTGCCTCAGTTGTGTCCGACTCTTTGTGATATTATGGATGGTAGCAGCTCTCCAGGCTTCTCTGTCCACAGGATTCTCCAGGCAAGAATACTGGAGTGGGTTGCCATGCCCTCCTCCAGGGTATTTTCCCAACCCAGGGACTGAACCTTTGTCTCTTATGTCTCCTGAATTGCCAGGTGGGTTCTTTATCACTGAGCTGACTGGGAAGCTCAAATCCACCTTCAGCTCTTTCATTTTTCTTCTACTCTAAGTTTTCATATAATACTTTGCTTTTTCTCAAGTCATATTAGAGTCTTTCTTATAACAATTCTATATTCACAGAAAAGCTGCATTTTCAATGCTCAATAGAAAGATATTCAAAGAAAAGTACAAGTTTTCATACCTGCCAGCATAGCTGCAGTGACAGTTCCAGTCCCTACTCTGAGTTATTTATCTGGAAATGACAACAGCCACTGCTGTGCACCTCAATCTACAGTCCATTTCAAGTAATTCAATTTTTTCTTGTAATGTCATGACTTTGCTTCTTGGAAGAACATCCACCATCACTAGTGGCATTTCACATGGTTACCAGTGTTAGTCAAGCTTCACGGTATTGCAATAAACATGGTGAAAATATTCAAGAGCCACAAAGATCATTTTTTACTACAATACTCACTTTACTAAACAGATGAGCTGCTCTCGCTGAGATGTTGAGTGTCACACTATGTTTTAAGCAGAAATTCAAGACATCTGAGCTAAACGTATCAGCAATGGGCAGAGCCAACAAATTATGGCAGTAACAGATTACATACCACAGTTAATTGTATGCAGTTTGTGATGTGGTACTGCATCGCTCTATTTGTTACATTGCTTTAAATTAGATGATGTCATGGTGCCATCCTCAGTCTGTGTTGTTAGGTATACATGTTCATAAATTTAACTTTTGTATACATTGCCTGTGTTTTACTGTAGTAAATAATAAACTAATATCTTTAAACATTTTATAAAAATATGATATACTNATGATGTAGTACTGCATCGCTCTATTTGTTACATTGCTTTAAATTAGATGATGTCATGGTGCCATCCTCAGTCTGTGTTGTTATGTATACATGTTCATAAATTTAACTTTTGTATTCATTACCTGTGTTTTACTGTAGTAAATAATAAAATAATATCTTTAAACATTTTATAAAAATATGATATACTTTTTCCTTAACTTTTTTGATATTTGTATGCAACACAGTTTGCCTACAAGTTTTTACATTATTGGAAATATCCAAAAATGTTCCCAATCTATTTATTGAAAAATATCTGCCTATAAGTGGACCCATGTCATGTTCAGTTACTAAGTTGAGTCTAACTCTTTGTGACTCCATGGACTGTAGCCCACCAAGCTCCTCTATCCATGGGATTTTCCAGGCAAGAGTAATCGAGCAGGTTGTCATTTCCTTCTCCAGGGGAAGTTTCTGACCGAGGGATCAAACATGCGTCTCCTGCATCTCTGCATTGGCAGGCGTATTCTTTACCATTGAGCCACCTGGGAAGCCCATAAGTGGACCAGTGCAGTTCAAACCTGTAATATTCAAGGATCACTTTAAATTCAATATATGTGCTAAATGTTGCATAAACATTCATAGGTGTGCACACAGTGGTTAGCATACAAACATATTCCTTGTGCTGCCAGCTAGATGAGCCTAGAGACACCACCACTCTGATAATACTCATTCCTAGCACCCATATCCTGGTTTCTAGTACATTTTCAAGTAAAAGGATCCAGGATTCTATAGAGAAATTGCTGATTCTAGGACTAAGGTAGGGAATACATAACATGATCCTGAGGTGTCTTATAATGTCAGAATGTTAGGAAATTCTTAAAAAAAAAAAAAAAAAAAAACACCACGATGATGATGTCATGAGTTAAATAGTGTTAGTCAAAAATTTATGTTCACATAGGACCTAAGAATGTGACCTAATTTGTAATCCAAAAATACTGAGAAGGTCATCCATGAATAGTTTGGACCCTAAGTTCAACGACTGGTGTCCTTCTAAGAACCTAAGGCATAAAGAGAAACAGAGAAGAAAATGTTATATAAAGACAGAGACAAAATCATGAATGATGAGTCTACAATCCAAGGAATGGGAAGGATTGTCAGCAACCATCAGCAGCTGGAAGAGACAGGAGGGTTCTCCAGACTTCAGAGGGAGCATGGTCATGCCAACACCTTAATTTCAAACCTGTTGCTTCCAGAATGTGAAAGAAACAGTCTGTTGCTTTGAGCTCCCAAGTTTTTAGCACTTTCTACAGTATCTCTAGGAAACAAACACAGAAGGGATGTCAAAGCAAGAATATTGAAGCAACAAAACAAATGAAATAGAATAGTATTAGAATACAAAATGTAAAATATGTTAAGTCCATGCTAATATAAATAAATTACTTAATAAATGATTATACAGGAAAAAGGACAAAACTTTCATGAAGAAAAATATAAAATATTTTACTTTACCTGGACCTGGAGCATGATTCTCAATCCAATCCTTAGATGTGGTCTGTGCATAATGGTTTTATTTCAAAGAGTATGGTATAAAAGGAAGAGTATAACTTTATGGTGGAAAATCTGATAAACAGTGCTTCAGCCAAGTAATCAAGCTCAACATCAACAATCATAAGTCATGTTTATAGCAGGCACCCTTGATATAATGTGAAGAAAATGATGCTTTACTTCTGTGGTCTTCCTCTCAAGAACACATAAATCCAGTCTAATCATGAGGAAAACATCAAAAAAAGTCTCAGTTGAGGGACATTCTATGAAATACCTGATTAGTACTGCTTGAAACTTTGAAAGTCATCAAAAACAAGGCAAGTCTGAGAAACAGTCATGGTCAAAAGCAGCCTAAGGAGACATAATTTTTCTGCTTTATTCCCTCTTTTTGGTGACTCTACTTGTGTGTACATTAAGGCTACATGATCTTATGCATAGGTCATTTTTCCTCTGCAGTTCACTCTCTGTTTCTCACATAATAAATTTTTAATATTTACTTATTATTTGGCTGCGCTGGGTCTTTGTTGCTTTGCATGGGCTTTCTCTGGTTGAGACAACTAGGGGCTACTCTTTGTTGTGGCGCATGGCTTCTCTTGTTACAGGGCACAGGCTCAAGGCTCAAATAATTGCTTTATTTTTTATCAATTTTTCTATTTTAATTGGAGGCTAATTACTTTACAATATTGTGGTGGTTTTTGCCATACATTTGCATAAATCAGCCATGGGCATACACATGTCCTGCATCCTGAACTCCACTCCAGTGTTGCTCCCCACCCCATCCTTCTGGGTTGTCAAAGTGCACCAGCTTTGAGGGACCTGTTGCATGCATTGCACTTGGACTTGTCATCTGTTTCACATGTGGTAATATATATGTTTCAAGGCTGTTTTCTCAAATCATCCCACCCTCTCCTTCTCCCACAGAGTCCAAAAATCTGTTCTCTATATCTCTGTCTCTTTTGCTACCTCACATATAGGGTCATCGTTACCATCTCTCTAAATTCCATATATATGTGTTAATATACTGTGTTGGTGTTTTTCTTTCTGGCTTACTTCAGTCTGTATAATAGGCTCCAGTTTCATCCACCTCATTAGAACTGATTCAAATGCATTTTATTTAACAGCTGATTAATATCCCGTTGTGTATATGTACCACAACTTTCTTATACATTCATCTGCTGATGGACATCTAAGTTATTTCCATGTCTTAGCTATTGTAAAAAGTGCTGCAATGAACATTGGGGTTCATGTGTCTCTTTCTTTTTTTTAATTTTTATTTTTACTTTATTTTACTTTACATTACTATATTGGTTATGCCATACATTGACATGAATCCACCACAGGTGTACATGAGTTCCCAATCCTGAACCCCCTCCCACCTCCCACCCCATATCATCTCTCTGGATCATCCCCATGCACCAGCCCCAAGCATCCTGTATCCTGTATCTAACATAGACTGGTGATTCGTTTCTTACATGATAGTATACATGTTTCAGTGCCATTCTCCCAAATCATCCCACCTTCTCCCTCTCCCTCAGAGTCCAAAAGTCCATTCTATACATCTGTGTCTCTTTTGCTGTCTCACATACAGGCTTGTCATTACCATGTTTCTAAATTCCATATATGTGTTCGTATACTGTATTGGTGTTTTTCTTTCTGGCTTACTTCACGCTGCATAATCAGCTCCAGTTTCATCCATCTCATTAGAACTGATTCAAATGTATTCTTTTTAATGGCTGGGTAATACTCCATTGTGTATATGTATCACAGCTTTCTTATCCATTCATCTGTTGATGGACATTTAGGTTGTTTCCATGTCCTGGTTATTATAAACGGTGCTGTGATGAACATTGGGGTACACGTGTCTCTTTCAATTCTGGTTTCCTCGATGTGTATTCCCAGCAGTGGGATTGCTGCATCATCTGGCTATTCTATTTCCAGTTCTTTAAAGAATCTCCACACTGTTCTCCATACTGGTTGTACTAATTTGCATTCCCACCAACAGTATAGGAGGGTTCCCTTTTCTCCATATCCTCTTCAGCATTTATTGTTTGTAGACTTTTTGATAGCAGCCATTCTGACCAGCATGAGATGGTACCTCATTGTGGTTTTGATTTGCATCTCTCTGATAATGAGTGATGTTGAGCATCTTTTCATATGTTTGTTAGCCATCTGTACATCTTCTTTGGAGAAATGTCTGTTTAGTTCTTTGGCCCATTTTTTGAATTGGGTTGTTTATTTTTGTGGTATTGTGCTGCATGAGCTGCTTATATATTTTGAGATTAATTCTTTGTCAGTTGCTTAATTTCCTATTATTTTCTCCCATTCTGAAGGCTGTCTTTTCACCTTGCTTATAGTTCCCTTTGCTGTGCAAAAGCTTTTAAGTTTAATTAGGTCCCATTTGTTTATTTTTGCTTTTATTTCCTTTGATCTGGGAGGTGAGTCATAGAGGATCTTGCTGTGATATATGTCAGAGAGTGTTTTGCCTATGTTCTCCTCTAGGACGTTTATAGTGTCTAGTCTTACATTTAGATCTTTAATCCATTTTGAGTTTATTTTTGTGAATGGTGTTAGAAAATGTTCTCGTTTCATTCTTTTACAAGTGGTTGACCAGTTTTCCCAGCACCACTTGTTAAAGAGATTGTCTTTTCTCCACTGTATATCTTAGCCTTTTTTTTTTCAAAGATAATGTGTCCATAGGTGCATGGATTTATCTCTGGGCTTTCTACTAGGTTCCATTGATCTATATTTCTGTCTTTGTGCCAGTACCATTCTGTCTTGATGACCGTAGCTTTGTCATATAGTCTGAAGTCAGACAGGTTGATTCCTTCAGTTTCATTTTTATTCTAAAGATTGCTTTGGCTATTCGAGGTCTTTTTGCATTTCCATATAAATTGTGAAATAATTTGTTCTAGTTCTGTGAAAAATATCGTTGGTAGCTTGATAGGGATTGCACTGAATCTATAGATTGCTGTAGGTAGTAGTATACTCATTTTCACTATACTGATTCTTCTGATCTAAGAACATGGTATAATTCTCTATCTATTGACATCATCTTTGATTTATTTTATCAGTGTTTTATAATTTTCTATATATTGATCTTCTGTTTCTTTAGGTAGATTTATTCCTAAGTATTTTATTATTTTTGTTGCAATGGTAAATGTGACTATTTCCTTAATTTCTCTTTCTATTTTCTCATTGTTAGTGTATAGGAATGCAAGGGATTTTGTGTATTAATTTTACATTCTGAAACTTTACTAAATTCATTGATTAGCTCTAGTAATTTTATGGTGGTGCCTTTAGGGTTTTCTATGTAGAACATCATGTCTTCTGCAAACAGTCAGAGTTTTACTTTTTCTTTTCCAATCTGGATTCCTTTTATTTTTTTTTTTTCTTCTGTGATCACTATAGTTTAAAACTTCCAAAACTATGTTGAATAGTAGTGGTGAGAGTGGGCATCCTTGTCTTGTTCTTGACTTTAGGGGAAATGCTTTCAATTTTTTGCCATTGAGGATGTTTGCTGTGGGTTTATCATATATGGCTTTTATTGTGTTTAGGTGGGAGAAGGCGATGGCAGCTCACTCCAGTATTCTTGCCTAGAAAATCCCACGGATGGAGGAGGCTGGTAGGCTGCAGTCCATGGGGTCACTAAGAGTCAGACACAACTGAGAGACTTCACTTTCACTTTTCACTTTCATGCATTAGAGAAGGAAATGGCAACCCACTCCAGTGTTCTTGCCTGGAAAATCCCAGGGATGAGGGAGCCTGGTGGGCTGCCATCTATGGGGTCACACAGAGTTGGACATGACTGAAGCAACTTAGCAGCAGCAGCAGCATGTTGAGGTTCCTTCTATGCCTGCTTTCTGGAGAGTTTTTATCATAAATGGGTGATGAATTTTGTCAAAGGCTTTCTCTGTATTTATTAAGATAATCATATGGTTTTTATCTTTTAATTTGTTAGTGTGTGTATTACATTGTTTGATTTGCAGATACTGAAGAATCCTTGCATCCCTGGTATAAAGCCCACTTGGTCATGATGTGTGATCTTTTTAATATGTTTGGTAGAATTTTGTTGAGAATTTTTGCGTCAGTGATATTGGCCTGTAGTTTTCTTTTTTTGTGTTTAGTTTTCTTTGTTTGGTCTTGGTATCAGGGTGATGGTGGTCTCATAGAATGAATTTGGGAGTTTACCTTCCTCTGCAATTCTCTGGAAGAGTTTGAGCAGGATAGGTGCTAGCTCTTCTCCAAATTTTTGGTAGAATTCACCTGTAAAGCCATCTGGTCCTGGGCTTTTTTTGTTGTTGTTGGAAGATTTTTGATTACAGTTTAGATTTCCGTGTTTGGGATCCATCTGTTAAGATTTTCTATTTCTTCCTGGTTCTGTTTTGGAAGGTTATGCTTTCCTAAGAATTCATCCATTTATTCCAAGTTGTCCATTTTATTGGCATATAGTTGCTGACAGTAGTGTCCTATGATCCTTTGTATTTCTGTGTTATCTATTGTGATTTTTCCCTTTTCACTTTTAATTTTGTTGATTTGATTCTTCTCCCTTTTTTTCCTGATGAGTCTGGCTAATGATTTGTCTATTTTATTTATTTTCTCAAAGAACCAGCTTTTAGTTTTGTTTATTTTTGTGATAGTCTCCTTTGTTTCTTTTTCATTTATTTCTGCCCTAATTTTTATGATTTTTTTTTCCTTCTATTAACCCTGGGGCTCTTCATTGCTTCTTTTTCTATTTACTTTAGGTGTAAAGTTAGGTTATTTGATTTTTCTCCTGTTTCTTCAGGTAAGCTTGTATTGCTATGAACCTTTCCCTTAGCACTGCTTTTACTGAATCCTATAGGTTTTGTCATGCTTTCAATTTCATTTGTTTCCATGCATATTTTTATTTCCTTTTTGATTTCTTCTGTGACTTGTTGGTTATTCAGAAGCATGTTGTTTAATCTCCATATATTTATATTTTTGCTAGTTTTTTCCTCTGCTGCTGCTAATGCTGCTAAGTCGCTTCAGTCGTGTCCGACTCTGTGCGACCCCATAGATGGCAGCCCATCAGGCTCCCCCATCCCTGGGATTCTCCAGGCAAGAACATTGGAGTGGGTTGCCATTCAGTTGACATCTAACCTTACTGCATTGTGATCAGAAAAGATGCTTGAAATGATTTCAATTTTTTTGAATTTACCCAGTCTAGATTTATAGCCCAGGATGTGATCTATCCTGGAGAATATTCTGTGTGCGCTTGAGAAAAAGGTAAAATTCATTGTTTGGGGGTGAAATGTCTTATAGATATCAATTAGGGCTAACTGGTCTACTGTATCATTTAAAATTTGTGTTTCCTCGCTAATTTTCTCTTTGGTTGATCTATCCATAGATGTGAGTGGGGTATTAAAGTCTCTCACTATTATTGTGTTACTATTAATTTCCCCTTTCATACTTGTTAGCATTTGTCTTATGTATTGAGGTGCTCCTATGTTGGGTGTATATATATTTATAATTGCTATATCATCTTGGATTGATCCTTTGATCATTATGTAGTGTCCTTCTTTGTCTCTTTTCAGGGCCTTTATTTCAAAGTCTTTTTATCTGATATGAGTATTGCTACTCCTGCTTTCTTTCGGTCTCCTTTTGCATGAAATGTCTTTTTCCAGCCATTCACTTTCAGTCTGAAGGTGTCTCTTGGTTTGAGATGGGTCTCTTACAGACAACAATAATTGCTTTTTAATGTAGCATTTTGTAAAGAGCTTGTAAATGTGTTCTGCAGTACTGTCAGCCCAAATCAAGATAATCCACCACTGCCAGAAACAGTATCTCTATCTGTTCATTTCTGATGATTTTTAAAGGACACTTCCTCTCATTTTAAAAAAGTTTTTATTGAAGTATAGTTGATTTACAGTGTTGTGTTAGTTTCTATTGTGCAGCAAAGTGAACCAGCTAGATCTCTAAATCCACTTTTTAAATTTTATTTGTTTACTTATTTATTTAGCTGTGCCAAGTCTTGGTTGTGGTATTCTGGATCTTTATTGCATCGTGTGGGATCTTTTGTTGCAGGGCACCTCTAGTTGTCATTCTTGGGCACAGATTTGGGCACAGGCTCAGTAGTTGTGGCACACAGCCTTAGTTGCTCCACAGCATATGGACTCAGTGACCTGACCAGGAATTGAACTCACCTTCCGTGATTGGAAGGCTGATTCTGTACCACTGGAACACCAGGGAAGTCTCTATCCATTCTTTTTCAGATTCCTTTTCCATAAAGGTTATTACAGAGCACTGAATAGAATTCTTTGTACTGTTTTATTTCCTTAAATATATTAAACAAATTCGTTTTATATTTTACATCTAATCATTCTGATTCTTGATTTTACAAGGCAATTTTTCTTCCTTCTCCTCAGCTGGCGTTTTGGTTTTTATCTGTTTTTAATTTTTTTTTTCCCTTAACATGAATTCAATATTGGTTGGTACCTTTTTTATATGCTGAGATCTGAATTTAATATTTTTATTTCCTGGAAAGTTTTGATTTACTTTAACTTTCAAGTTCTTGGTTTTCATTAACTATGGAAAAGGATCCTCCAGTTCAGGATCACTTCAAACTAAATTCTTCTTTTGTTTTTGAAAGAACTAAACAGTGAGCATTTTGTCTTCAACCACACTTGAGGCATTTTCCCCCTTTCTATCAACAGCCAAATCTGTGGGAGGAAAGCTCATTTATGTAATTCACCGTTTAAGCCTGGGTGTTGCCCTTTAGGGCCTCTCTGGCTTTATAATAGGATGTCTGATCCAAATGTCCCTCTTGTACAGTTCAGCCACCTTTCACCACTAGTACCATGTGTGGGGCTCATTTCTAGGTCACTAACGATTGAAAGGGGCTTCCTTCATAGCTCAGTCAGTAAAGAATCTGCCTAAAATACAGGAGACCCAGGTCTGATTCCTGGGTCAGGCAGATCCCCTGGAAAAGGAAAAGCCAACCCACTCTAGTATTCTTGCCTGGAGAATCCCATGCTCAGAGGAGCCTGGCAGGCTATACAGTCCATGGGGTCTCAAAAGTTGGACACAAATTAGCAACTAAACCAACCAACCAAAATTGAAAGATGCTCAGAGCAGACACAGCTTCAGTGATTGGTTACTTCATTGGATTTCTGATTTGCCTTTTCCTTCCTACTTTTGACTTTTCCTTTACTCTCTGGGTCTTTCAGCTGAGCATTTAGAAAGATGGTTTTCTCTTTTGTTTGTTTGTTTTTAAATCCAGCATTTAAGTGGTAGCTGAAGGAATTTTTAGTATATCTAATATACAATGTTATCAAAATGAGAACATTTTATTCTAATTTTAAATAAACATCAGTTGTAGTACTTCAATTGCATTTCATCTATTTACTTTTATATTTAAAATTTAAAAGTAGATTTTAAATATAAATTGATTTTTATATTGAAGAATTTTTGCTTTTGAGCTGTGGTGTTGGAGAAGACTCTGGAGAGTCTCTTGGACTGCAAATAAATCAAACAAGTCAATTCTAAAAGAAATCAATCCTGAATATTCATTGGAAGGTCTGATGCTGAAGCTGAAACTCCAATACTTTGGCCACCTAGTGCCAAAAGCCAACTCATTGGAAAAGAACCTGAAGCTGAGAAAGATTGAAGGTAGGAAGAGAAGGGGAAGCACAGAGGATGAGATGGCTTTATGGCATCACCGACTTGATGGGCATGAGTCTGAGCAAGCTCCAGGAGATGGTGAAGGACAGGGAGGCCTGGCGTGCTTCAGTCCATAGGGTCACAAAGAGTCAGACACAACTGAGTGACTGAACAGACTGGCTGACTCACTTTTATATTTAATCCAAGCATTGACAATATTGTGAAGGGACAATTTATTCTGCACATCAGGGTGGTCTTTAGGGGACTTTTTTCAGTCTGCTGGCTTGTACACCACATATAGCAGAGATTTTCCACTTTTGATGATATATTTCAATGGTTTCCCAAGCTGATGATGAAGTTCATTTTTTTTCTGAAGTGATAAAATATGTTTGCCACCTATAATCATGGTACTGACTATGCTAGTAATAGTACCTCTCCACAAAAATGAATAAAGTCAAGGCTGTAAAAATAATTAAATCATGTCTCAAGAGCTCTTCTGTTTATAAGAATTTGTGAATTTAGAGAGCATTATGATCAGAGGAAGATGATTCCCTCTCATCACTTAAATGAAACTTGAGTAGTCATGTAATCCATTCATTCCTATCAATAAAAATGATAGTAAAATTATTTTTATAACTTAGAATATATCCTAGTTAAAGGTTTCCAAAGAAAAACCACAATTTCTTTTTAAAAAATTATAGTATTTATCATCTCTGACTCTAAAAAACTGGCCTCAATCCCACCTGTCCTACTCTAGTCTACCTCCTAGTTACTAAGGTTTTCTTTTGATATATGTGAAGAAAAGTGCCAAAGGGATTTGAAAATATTTGGAGGAACGTGGATGTTTCTCCAATGGTTCATTGGGTAAAGAATTTGCCTGCAATGTAGTAGATACAGGAGACTTAGGAGATGTGGATTTGCTCCCTGGGTCAGGAAGATCCCCTGGGGGAGGAAATAGCAACCTACTCCAGTATTCTTGCCTGAGAAATTCTATAGACAGAGAAGCCTGGCAAGCTACAGTCCAAAGGATTGCAAAGAGTCAGATATGACTGATTGATTAAGCATGCATGGGGGAAAGTAGAATAATTGCTTTTCCTATCTTTGACCATTAGAAAGTCAAAATCATTGTAAATTTACAAGATAAGGAGGCACAGATGCTTGCTACTCGCCACTCTCACAGAAGCTTCTTGCCATGACATAACCACCACATCTGCCCTACCTGGCCTTCCACATTTTGAGATAAGTTATTAAAATATCTCTAAAAGAGAATACAAGATAAGCGTAAAAAATCTAGCATTTTCTCTAGCTTTTACTTGCTGTAGCATTCTCTTATTTCCACAGGTTGTTACATTTAACACAGTATTCAATTCCAGCTATTAAATGACCTTCAGTTTCGTCTCTACTAGACATCTCTTCTCACAAATTCCGCATTCTTATCCTTTAATAATATCAGTGGTTTTTCTCTGAAATCTCTTCAAGATTATGATCTTCATGCTCATCTCAAGATGAGTCATCATCACGGTCTCTTTGCATCTCAAGAAATATACACCCTGCCACACATACACATATCTGTGTGGAAACATCCCAATTGATATAGATTGATGTTATTGACGTTACTAGACCTTTTAACTCTAGGTTTACATACACATTTATAAGTGTTGAAAAACTGAAGACTTTTTGACATCCAAAGTCTTGATGTTTAAGATAACACTAGAGTAGAAATAGAATCAGAGTTTGGATGATAGAATTTTATAGTTGATAGTCATATATATATAAATTGTGCCATGAACTTTTAAGGAGTAGATACACACCACATAAATTTTTTNTATAAATTGATTTTTATATTGAAGAATTTTTGCTTTTGAGCTGTGGTGTTGGAGAAGACTCTGGAGAGTCTCTTGGACTGCAAATAAATCAAACAAGTCAATTCTAAAAGAAATCAATCCTGAATATTCATTGGAAGGTCTGATGCTGAAGCTGAAACTCCAATACTTTGGCCACCTAGTGCCAAAAGCCAACTCATTGGAAAAGAACCTGAAGCTGAGAAAGATTGAAGGTAGGAAGAGAAGGGGAAGCACAGAGGATGAGATGGCTTTATGGCATCACCGACTTGATGGGCATGAGTCTGAGCAAGCTCCAGGAGATGGTGAAGGACAGGGAGGCCTGGCGTGCTTCAGTCCATAGGGTCACAAAGAGTCAGACACAACTGAGTGACTGAACAGACTGGCTGACTCACTTTTATATTTAATCCAAGCATTGACAATATTGTGAAGGGACAATTTATTCTGCACATCAGGGTGGTCTTTAGGGGACTTTTTTCAGTCTGCTGGCTTGTACACCACATATAGCAGAGATTTTCCACTTTTGATGATATATTTCAATGGTTTCCCAAGCTGATGATGAAGTTCATTTTTTTTCTGAAGTGATAAAATATGTTTGCCACCTATAATCATGGTACTGACTATGCTAGTAATAGTACCTCTCCACAAAAATGAATAAAGTCAAGGCTGTAAAAATAATTAAATCATGTCTCAAGAGCTCTTCTGTTTATAAGAATTTGTGAATTTAGAGAGCATTATGATCAGAGGAAGATGATTCCCTCTCATCACTTAAATGAAACTTGAGTAGTCATGTAATCCATTCATTCCTATCAATAAAAATGATAGTAAAATTATTTTTATAACTTAGAATATATCCTAGTTAAAGGTTTCCAAAGAAAAACCACAATTTCTTTTTAAAAAATTATAGTATTTATCATCTCTGACTCTAAAAAACTGGCCTCAATCCCACCTGTCCTACTCTAGTCTACCTCCTAGTTACTAAGGTTTTCTTTTGATATATGTGAAGAAAAGTGCCAAAGGGATTTGAAAATATTTGGAGGAACGTGGATGTTTCTCCAATGGTTCATTGGGTAAAGAATTTGCCTGCAATGTAGTAGATACAGGAGACTTAGGAGATGTGGATTTGCTCCCTGGGTCAGGAAGATCCCCTGGGGGAGGAAATAGCAACCTACTCCAGTATTCTTGCCTGAGAAATTCTATAGACAGAGAAGCCTGGCAAGCTACAGTCCAAAGGATTGCAAAGAGTCAGATATGACTGATTGATTAAGCATGCATGGGGGAAAGTAGAATAATTGCTTTTCCTATCTTTGACCATTAGAAAGTCAAAATCATTGTAAATTTACAAGATAAGGAGGCACAGATGCTTGCTACTCGCCACTCTCACAGAAGCTTCTTGCCATGACATAACCACCACATCTGCCCTACCTGGCCTTCCACATTTTGAGATAAGTTATTAAAATATCTCTAAAAGAGAATACAAGATAAGCGTAAAAAATCTAGCATTTTCTCTAGCTTTTACTTGCTGTAGCATTCTCTTATTTCCACAGGTTGTTACATTTAACACAGTATTCAATTCCAGCTATTAAATGACCTTCAGTTTCGTCTCTACTAGACATCTCTTCTCACAAATTCCGCATTCTTATCCTTTAATAATATCAGTGGTTTTTCTCTGAAATCTCTTCAAGATTATGATCTTCATGCTCATCTCAAGATGAGTCATCATCACGGTCTCTTTGCATCTCAAGAAATATACACCCTGCCACACATACACATATCTGTGTGGAAACATCCCAATTGATATAGATTGATGTTATTGACGTTACTAGACCTTTTAACTCTAGGTTTACATACACATTTATAAGTGTTGAAAAACTGAAGACTTTTTGACATCCAAAGTCTTGATGTT
Source organism: Neotragus moschatus (assembly GCA_006410615.1). Classification (NCBI taxonomy): domain Eukaryota; kingdom Metazoa; phylum Chordata; class Mammalia; order Artiodactyla; family Bovidae; genus Neotragus; species Neotragus moschatus. The sequence continues at coordinate 15,797 of SJYA01010695.1, forward strand.
TAAGATAACACTAGAGTAGAAATAGAATCAGAGTTTGGATGATAGAATTTTATAGTTGATAGTCATATATATATAAATTGTGCCATGAACTTTTAAGGAGTAGATACACACCACATAAATTTTTTTTAAGAGTACAATTCAATGGTATTTAGTACATTCAAATGTTTGGTTGTATAGTTCCAGACATCTTTATCACTACCAAAGGAAACCAGGTACCATCAGAAATCACTCATCCTCCCTTCCCAGCCACTGGCTACCACTAGTCTGCTTTCTGTCTTTAACAATTTGCTTTTTCTGGGAATCTCATGTGAATAAAATTATATGTGCACAATAGATAGTGTGTTGTGTCTGGCTTCTTTCATTAGGCGTCATGCTTTTAAGCTTTATCCATGTTGCAGAATATATTACTATTCCATTTCTTTTATCACTGAATAATACTCCTTTATATTGATAGAACACATTTTTTCATTAATTTATTAATCATTTATTTTTTTTTCCCATTTTTGGCTATTGCAAATAGTGCTGCTTTGAACATCCTTGCACAAATGTTTGATCACATGTTTACATGTTTTAAATTCTTTGGGAAATTGCTGGATCATATGGCAGTTCTAAGTTTGCACTATCCAGGAACTCTCAAATTTTACCATAGAAGGTGCATCATTTTACATTCCCACCAGCAATGAACAAGGGTTTCAAATTGTCCTCATATGCATCAATATTTACTTTCCATTTTTAAATCATGGCTAACTTAGTAGAGCTAAAATGTTATGTTTGGTGAATTGGATATGCATTTCCCTAATGACAATGAAAGGGGAGATGGCAAGAGTGAACATCAACAATTTAGGAATCAGTGAATTAAAATGGATGGGAATGGAAAATTTAATTCAGATGACCCTTGTATCTACTACTGTGGGAAAGAATCCCTTGGATGAAGTGGAGTAGCACTTATAGTCAACAAAAGAGTCTGAAATGCAGTACTAGGGTGCAATCTCAAAAATGACAGAATGATCTCAGTTTGTTTCCAAGTCAAATTGCTCAGCATCAAAGTAGTCCAAGTCTATGCCCCAATTACTAATGCTGAAAAAGCTGAATGATTTTATGAATACCTTTTAGAACAAATACCAAAGATGTTCTTTTCATCAGGGGACTTGAATACAAAAGTAGGAAGTCAAGAGATACCTGGGGTAACAGGCAAGTCTGGCCTTGGAGTACAAAATTAAGCAGGGAAAAGGCTAACAGAGTTTTGTCAAGGGAATTCAATGGTCATAGTAAACACCCTCTTTCAAAAACACAAGAGCTGACTCTAGACCTGGATATCACTAGATGGTCAATACTAAAACCAGATCGATTGTATTCTTTTTTTTTTTCCCCATGTGCAAACTTCTTTAATAGCTCACCTTTTAATACATGACAAACAAAGTACTTCAAAATTTGGCTTTTGCTTACTTGGTCATTCTTTTTTTTTTTTAGATTGAAAACTTCATTTATTCATATTTTCATCATTTAATTATACAATTAAGTAGTTAGACAATCATTAGACACCTACTGTGTGCCACACACTGTTCTAGGATTTTGGAGGATTGTATTCTTTATAGCCAAGGATGAGGAAGCTCTATACAGTCAGCAAAAACAAGCTTGAAACTGACTGTGGTTCAAGATCACCAGCTCCCTACTGCAAAATTCAGCCTTAAACTGAAGAAAGTAGGGAAAACCTTTAGACCGTTCAGTAAGACCTAAATTAAATCCCTTACGATTATACAGTGGAAGCAACAAATAAAGTCAAAGGATAATATCTGACAGATTGCCTGAAGAACTATGGACAGAGGTTCATCATATTATACAGGAGATGGTGATCAAAACCATGCCCAAGAAGAAATGCAAAATGCTGAAATGGTTGCATGAGGAGGCCTTATAAATAGCTGAGAAAAGAAGAGAAGTGAAAGGCAAAGGAGAAAGGGAAAGATACATCCATCTGAATGCAGAGTTCCAAAGGATAGCATGGAGAGATAAGAAAGTCTTCTTAAGCAAACAATACAGAAAAACAGAGGAAAACAAGCTCAATGCATGAAACAGGTCACTCAAACTCGGTGCACTGGGACAACTCAGAGGGATGGGATGGGGAGGGAGGAAGGAAGGGGGTTTGAGATGGGGGACACATGTATACCTGTGGCTGATTCATGTCAATGTATGGCAAAAACCATTGCAACATTGTAAAGTAATTAGCCTCCAATTAAAATAACTAAATAACATTTAAAAATGAAGTAAAATTGCTCAGGGAAAAATTGCCAAAAAAAGAAAGAAAGGTCATGATGACCTACATAACCATGATGATAGGGTCACTCACCTAGAGCCAGACATCCTGGAGTGTGAAGTCAAGTGGGCCTTAGGAGGCATTACTATGAACAAAGCTAGTGGAAGTGATGGAATTCCAACTGAGCTATTTCAGTTCCTAAAAGATGATGCTGTGAAAGTGCTGCACTCAGTATGCCAGCAAATTTGGAAAACTGAACAGGGCTCACAAGACAGGAAAATGTCAGTTTTCATTCTAGTCTCAAGGAAAGGCAACATCAAAGATTGCACTCAATCACACAATTGCACTCCTTTCATGTGCTAGCACGATAATAATGCTCAAAATCCTTCAAGCTAGGCTTCAGCAGTACATGAACTGAGAGCTTCCAAATGTACAGACTGTATTTAGAAAAGGTAGAGGAAGCAGAGATCAAATTGCCAACATCTGTGGAATCATAGAAAAAGCCTGGAAATTCCAGAAAAAAACACTTGCTTCTGCTTCATTGACTATGCTAAAGTCTTTAACTGTGTGAATCACAACAAACTGTGGAAAATTCTTAAAGAGATGGGAATACAGGACCACCTCACCTGCCTCCTGAGAAATCTGTATGCAGGTCAAGAAGCAATAGTTATAAATGAACATGAAATGATGGCCTACTTCAAAATTGGGAAAGGAGTATGTTAAGGTTGTATATTGTCACCCTGCTTATTTAATTTATATACAGAGTACATCATGAGGAATACCGAGATGAATGAAGCACCAGCTGGAATCAAGATTGCTGGGAGAAAAATCAACAACCTCAGATATATAGATGACAGTACCCTCATGGTAGCAAAGAAAGAGGAACTAAGGAGTATCTTGATGAGGATGAAAAAGGAGGGTGGAAAAAGCTGACAAAACTCAACATTCAAAAAACTAAGATCATGGCATCCAGTCCCATCTCTTCATGGCAAATTGATAGGGTAAAATGGAAACAGTGACAGACTTTATTTTCTCAGGTAAAACCACTGGAGACACTGACTGTGGCCATGAAATTAAAAGACACTTGCTCCTTGGAAGAAACCTGGACAGCATAATAGAAGGCAGGGACATCACTTTTCTGACAAAATTCTGTATAGCCAAGGCTATGATTTTTCCAGTATTCAATGTATGGCTGTGAGAGTTGGACCATATAAAAAAGGCTGAGTTCCAAAGAATTGATACTTTCAAACTGTAGTGCTGCAGTGCTGGAGAAAACTCTTGAGAGTTCCTTGGGCAGTAAGGAGATCAAACCAGTCAACCTCGAAAGAAACTATCCCTGAATATGCATTGGAAGGAATGATCAGAAATATGATTTGAAAATACTTTCTCACACACTGAGTTATCTTTTCATTCTTACAAGTGTACTTTAATGCACAAAAGGTTTTTTTTGATAAATTTCAATTTATCCATCTTGTCGTTGCTTGTCCTGCTTTTGGTGTCACGTCTAGACATCCATTGCCAAGTCCAAAATCATGATTTACTCCTATTTTTTATTCTAATTATTTTATAGTTTTATATTTTCTGTTATATTTTTGAAACATTTGAGTTAATTTTTACATGATATGAGGTAGGGATCTGAGAGGGTTAACAGGCAGGAAGGCCAGCGGTCTCCAAATGGAGGAAATAGCCTGCAAGTGTCAGACATTTTTATCTCTCTTAAGCAGCAGGAGGAAACAAACTACGGATATTTTTTCCTTCTCTATACAAATTTAAAAGGCAGTTCCTCTTAAAATACTGTGTTGCCATAATGACACCTGGTTTCACCTGAGGCTAACTATTCTCAAACCTAGAGAAAACCAATGCCTTTTTCTTATGGAAATCTTTGTCTTAAGCTATGCTAACCCCAAACTCTGTTCTCAAATTGGTTCTGCCTCAGGGCTCAGAACCTACTTGACAAACCAGTATGTTATACTCAGATATTGTTCCCCTAATCTATGTAAATGAAGCTATTTGTATGATGATCTGCCCTTCTTCAAGATTCAAGTTAATCATTTTATGGCCCAAGATGAACCATTTGGAGCCAAGATTATCCCAAAATGCATCTTATGGGTGAGGGCCTGGTGCCATTCTGAGTTTTAAGACATTCCTTTCTTTCATTAACAGACTGCTAGTGACTATATAACATCCAGCTGAACACTAGCAGAGGGATACTCTTTCTGCCCCCCTTCTGATGTCTATGTCAGAAGCTTTCTCTATCTCCTTTATACTTTAATAAAACTTTATTACACAGAAGCTCTGAGCGATCAAGCCTCGTCTCTGTCCCTGGATTGAATCCTTCTCCCCAGGAGCCAAGAATCCTGGCATCTTTGTGTGATTCAACAACAACCTTTAAGATCCAATTTCATTCTTTTCCATATGGATATACAGTTTTTGCAAATTCAAAACTTCTCTTTCCCGCATTAATAGATCTTGGCACAATTGGCCAAAGATGTATTTATTGATTTCTGAACTCTTTAGGCTGTTGATCCATGTCTGTCTTTCAGTTCAGTTCAGTTCAGTCGCTTAGTCGTGTCCAACTCTTTGCGACCCCATGAATTGCAGCATGCCAGGCCTATCTGTCCATCACCAACTCCCAGAGTTCACCCAAACTCATGTCTATCGAGTCAGTGACGCCATCCAGCCATCTCATCATATCATCCCCTTCTCCTCCTGCCCCCAATCCCTCCCAGAATCAGTCTTTTCCAATGAGTCAACTCTTTGCACGAGGTGGCTCAAAGTATTCGATTTTCAGCTTTAGCATCAGTCCTTGCAAAGAACACCCAGGACTGATCTCCTTTAGAGTGGACTGGTTGGATCTCCTTGCAGTCCAAGGGACTCTCAAGAGTCTTCTCCAACATCATAGTTCAAAGCATCAATTCTTCGGCACTCAGCTTTCTTCACAGTCCAATTCTCACATCCATACATGACCGCCAATGCAAAATTCTTTTGATTACTGAAGTTTATAATAAACATGGAAGTTGAGAACTATGAGTTTTCCAACTTTTTTTTTTTTTAAGACTCATGTTATCTGTGAAGAGAGATAGTTTTATTTCTTCCTTTCTATGCTGGATGCCTTTTATTTCTTTTATTGACTAATTGTTTGGGCAAAACTTATAGTAAACTGTTGACTATAAGTAGTAAAATCAGGCATTCTTATCTCATTCTTGATCCTATAGGAAATGTTGTCAATCACTCACCTTTGTGTATGATGTCAGCTGCTTTTTCCAAAAATGCTCTTTATTATTTGGANTGCCTTTTATTTCTTTTATTGACTAATTGTTTGGGCAAAACTTATAGTAAACTGTTGACTATAAGTAGTAAAATCAGGCATTCTTATCTCATTCTTGATCCTATAGGAAATGTTGTCAATCACCCACCTTTGTGTATGATGTCAGCTGCTTTTTCCAAAAATGCTCTTTATTATTTGGAGTGTCATTCTATTTTTAGTTTGTGGCATATTTTACACATGATTGGATTTTGTCAAATGCTCCTCTGCAACAATTGACATGAACTTGTTTTTTTTTTCTTCATTCTCTGAACATTATGCAGCATATCTATTGGCTTTCACATGTTCGAACCATCTTTGAATTCCTGGGATAAAGTTCACATGGTCATGGTATGTAATCCTTTCTATACACTGCTGAATTCAGGTTGCTAACATTTAGTAGGGAATTGTGCATCTATAATACTATATATACTATTTATCTATAGAGATATTGCTCTATAGTGTTCTTTTATTGTAAAGCTTTGGCTTTGTTTTCAAAGGAATGCTGTCCTAACAGAATGAGTTAAAAAGTATTCTTTCCTCTTTGGTACTTTGGTATCATTTTCTTTGTTCTTTTTTCCTCTGATCTGCAGACCAATAATTTCAATTGATCTGTCATCAAGTTCATGGCCTCTTTCTTCTGCCTACTCAAATCTGATGTTGATAGTCTCCAGTTTATTTTTCATTTTATACTTTAGATCCTGAATTTATATTTAGTTTCTTTTTATACTTTCTCTTTATTAATGTTCTCTATTTGATGATGCCTCATTCTCTTGATTTGCTTTAGGTTGTTTTTTGTCCACTGCTACATTTAACTTTGTCTAATAAGTCTGATGTCTATGCTTCCTAGGGGATAGTTTCTATGAATTTCTTTATGTGTATGTGTAAGTATACCACACTTTCCATGCTTGCTTCATAATTTTTGTTTGCAACTTGACATTTTAAATATAATGTGGTAGCTCTGGGATTCATATTTTCGCTGCTGCCCAGAGTTTTTTGTTGCAGCTTGCTGTGGGTTACAGCTTTTGTTAGTGACTTTTAAAAAGTCTTTGAGGGGAGACTAAATGCTTTGTTGAATTACCATTAGAGTCTCTAGATGCCTGGTGCATGGGGAAAAAAGTCTCTACAGCTGGGTTCTGTGTGTTTGTTGGGACACAGCTTCAATACTTACACTGCTTACAATTCTGCCTTACTCTTGCTTTCTTACTTGAATGGTCTTGAATGCCAGTCACAGGTAAGAGCTTAGGGTCTTCTCAAATTTTTCTGAGCATGTTTCCACCATGAGCATAAACATGGTCTTATTTGATCTCAGTGTGGAAAAGAAATTTCTTAATATAAAAGAGAAATTCCATAAGGAAAATATTGATAAATCTACTTCCAACTAACTCTATCTATAATTTAGTCTTTGAGTATGAGTCTGAGATTTTAACATAATTTGCACATCTCTCTATTATTAAGCTTTGCAAACAAATGAAGAATCATGGACTCTATTAAAAATTATGGCCTAATTTCAAGCAGTAGCATGGCTCTAAAATTGCAATATCAGAAATGATGAAGTCCAAATTTACAGGATATGCTTGGCTGAGGTGAAGAGGATTTGTATGTATCAAACCAAAGAATGATTTTATGCACTTACATGATGACTATTTTAGAAGCACAGCCATTTAACTCATGTACAAAATTTTTAAGCGAGGAAGCACACTCAGAGGCACAAGAAAACTTGTGACCTCAAGGAGGAAAATAATTTTAAGATTATTTGTCATTAATACAGTTTAATGTCAGTTCAGTTCAGTGGCTCAGTCATGTCTGACTCTTTGCGACCCCATGAATTGCAGCACACCAGGCCTCCCTGTCCATCACCAA